>WURT03049335.1:0-22257 GCA_009936505.3 Holothuria glaberrima
TCCATTTTTAAAGTCTTTGGTATGACTCGACCTGGGAATCGAACCCGGGCCTCCCGCGTGAGAGGCGGATGCTCTCCACTAGACCAAACACGCTGTATAAGTTATAGTAAGAAGCATACGATGGAAAATAAGTTAGATAACTTAGGATTTTCAAGATAAAAGTAGAAGTAGGAAGAAGATCCAAAACGCAGGAGAAAGTGTGATGGGTAGTAGTTATTTGACAGCCTGACATCATTAGCTATTTTATGTAATATAATATATTCACTTCATAATTGTAATGGATAATTAAAGCAGAAGAGCTGCGCAATTTTACGGGAGACCAATTCCTCATTTTATAAAGCCCGCTTTCACTTTTGAGACATTCACAGTCTTTATCGTAACAGACAGTGTAAGGTGTACCAATATCGAAAATTTTATTCCTGAAGATTTTCGGTTGACTCAAGTAAACGCAACTTTATTAAACAATTCTGATGCCATGCAGTCGGTAAACCATAGATCCCCTTAAACTTTATGATGATAAACCGGCACATAACGTAAAAAAAAACTGAACAGGTCTAACGAATACTAGGCGATCACTAAAAAAGGGAATGGGGGGGGGGGAAGTGCTACCTCCCCATCCAAAAATAGCAAATATTCTGTCCCTGCTGTTTTGGTTTGGGGCAGATAGGTTTTCACCCCATTAAACCTTTTTCAAAAGAACGTATAATATGAGCAACTAACATATGACTTATCCATTACTTAATGATTACCGTGGCTTTTTATCGTGAACTATTAATCAATTGCGTACAAACATACTCATGTGAGCTTACGTATATGTTTAGGTAAAGTATTTGTAAAACAATACTTATGCGCATACATATACGTATTCGTACTTGTGAACGTTCTGTCCCTTGTCATAATATCCAACACTGAGCACCTTAACTAACTAGTGCACGTGTGGTATGTTCCAGAACAACCACTGCCTGTCAGTAGAGGGTTCCTCCTCTAAAAGTTTTACATGTACGTCCCGTCTGCGTGTAAGGAAAAGATCACCCTTTTCCAAGAACAATCCTGCACAAATTCAATACCTTACATTGAACTAATTTCACATTTTAAACATAAATCAAAATCTTACAGGGATATTCATAAGCCTCGACAAAACTTTCCAAAGCAACCAGCCATTTTGCAAGTGGCTGTCACCACAATGATTGCCACATTTGTACCACACTACACATCACAATTAACGTTAAGTGATGATTATGGCATGTGAATGGCTTAGCCTACTACTCGAAATACCGGCCACTTCCTTCCTGCCTAGTAACAGTTAATGGGATAGGCAAAGTTCCAGATAGCACAAAGCATTGGCGTTATGTTGGGCTCACATTGGCAACCGTTGGCAGCAGTTGGTATAATGTCGTGTAGTCAACTAAAGGAAGGGCCAACATTTCGCCAACCATATGCAGCCAACTTACAATTGTGAATTACATGTGTTGCCAAGATCTAACCAACATTTATAGGCCAATTATAGGGCATCATAAATTTAACAAACACTAAACCAACTTCAAGCAGCCAACTGCTGGATACTTTACATTTAACCTACATTGAACAACTTTCATGAAACCGGCCGTTGGTCGTTATGTGTTCATTCAACATTGAGCCAGCTATGTTTTACAAACCTTCGGGCATTATGTAATAAACCAACGTTGAGCCACTTTTAAGTGTCTTTGCAGTGTTAGATGTGGATGTTGGTTAAATGTTGGCCAAATCTTATTGGCCAAATGTTTCGAGCTAGACCTTTTGCCAAATGTTTTCCAGCTAGCAGTTGACACCACTTATTTAACCAACGTTAATCAAATGCTGGAACTAACAGCTGTTGGTTAAATAATTTGACAACGTTGGCCCAATGGCATAACCTTTGGTAGGCAAAATGTTGGCCCAATCTAAATTTGATTGTAGGCCCATCGTTTTTTTGACTAGGGTAAATAATTTAGCTGTAACGCCCTGATCCAGTCCAACTTAAGCACTCGCTGCTACCTTGCCTAATGTGGGTGGTCGAGTGGCAGAGTGGTCTTTTCCATCTGCTGTGCACCAATGTGTTTCACATGTGCGTGGGTTCGAATCCCGCTCGATGTACGTGGGTTTTTTCTCCGGGTAATCGGGCTTTCCTCTCACTTGGCATGGTTTGCCATCAAAATCGGCTGCTTGCGCGTCGGACTGAAGCCCTTCGGGTGGACCAGTTAACTAGCCGACTTTGCTTTGCTTGCCTAAAGAAAAATCACACCGGACCCTGCGCCGCGCCGTGCCATTGTTGAAAAAAAGGTTAAACACAGTGGATACAAATGGGGCAATCACACCTTTGCGGTGTAGCGCCGGTGTGGTCACCTTTAGGTAGTTTATTATGTTTAACTTTTTCAAAGAGCGGCACAGTGTCCTGTATAATCCCCATTTAAGAGCATTACATGGTATCAATATACACAAAATTAAAACATTTCACCTGTGTTCAATTATAGTAAGGATATCAATGTTGATGTATGAGTTCTTGCCAAGAATGCCCGCAAAACCAGATTACCTATTAGACTTTAAGCTTTAGTTAAGCAAGGAAGATTAGTGTAAGCATCAATACGTATCCTTGCTTGTGTGATTGTAGGAGGCTCAAGAGCCACTCCCCAAATTGGCATGGCCGGTGCAGATAAACGTCGCGATGAGAAAATGTTACTCGTCAATGTTTATTCGGCAAGAGGCCTTCTCATAGTCATATCCTAAAGTCAAAGGGAAGGTAAGCCTTAGATAAAAGTATCTCGAAGTGGTTATGGACAATCGACTTTCCTGGCATGAACACGTGGATGCCTAATTGAAAACACTAAACCTTAGAATGTAGTATATGTGCATTATGAACAAAATTCAATGTTAATAAAAAATATCCTTGCCATGTTTCGTAATTCAGTTATATGTTGGATTTGGCAATATTGCAAATATGCAATCGAAGCCATTATTAGGTAGGCAAGTCGTATAATAAGGGAATTTCAGCCATTATTGGCCACATCCTACCAACGTCCATTATGGACGAAACTGATGAAGATTATATTTTGAAAGACAGTGGCAAGTGCGATTTTGCACAATGTGGTAATACCTCGAAGTGGCAGAATGAGATTACCCTACTCGAGTTCTTATCGTCACCCCTCGTCTTTTATACCACAATGTTGAAATTATATATTCTGGCGTTCAAACGCTAAAGCTTGCCTGGTTGGTTCCTGTGTTTTATACTTTATCTTCTCTTGTTTCTTCTATTTTAAATTTTTAGTGTCGCTAGTATTTACATTTTCTTAAAGGGAAATATTGCATTTGTTTTGGAGAAAATTTTAATATTTTTTAAACCAATAGTAATAGATACAGAATGATGGACAATTCAAAATAAGACCGTACAATACCTTTCTTCTCAAGTAATAAAGGCTCTCACAGGAAGAAATTCCTGTTGCGCAAAAGTAATTTGTTCACCCAACTTTTCCAAAATTCAAATGATGCAACATCAGTTACTCATGTAATGCGTAAAACCTTGAGGAGATAAAGCTATTACTAGAGTCTATTGGTGAGACTGAACGGTTTAATAATGATTTAATGTATTTTCTTTTTATGCCATGTTGGTGCATTTCAAACGCAATATTTCCCTTTAATTTTATAGTGTCTATTTTTGTTCGTTCTGTTTGATACGAGAATTCAGTTACCCTTTGAGGGGTTAAATAAAGTTGATCTTATCTTATGGCATATGGGTAAAAAAATTAGTACCAAAAACGTGGCTATCTTATTTTTGCACAGGTTGGTTTGGCATCAGTGTGCCTGGGATAAGCATCACAGACGGTCATGTTCAAGCGTGGAATCTAAGCCGAAGTGAACCGTTTGTATGCACGTCCGTTAATGTCAACAAACACACTACTCAGGAGCCCTTTTCAATTGCAGTCTCGGGTTCATCTGCTCTTGAATGGACCTCAGAAGAGACAAGCACTTCTCAAGAAACTGTTAGGCCTACAGGTGAGGTTCAATTCTACCACATAGTAGCAAATAGTACGTTGCATATTGTACAAAATGATTTCCAATATTTCACATTGTGTCTGAGGCGAACGTGGTACGGTAGAGGAGGGGGAAGGCGACGAGAAAGGAACTTAAAATACACAATTCAGCTAATATTGAGGGAGAAGGGGAAAATCAAATTTCAGTAACTGAGACTCAACGGGGGCAAAGCTATAAACCCACAGCAACATAGGCTACTGAAGTTCCATGTCTTCTCTGGCTGTCGAGATATCGTCATCCGTAATTTACGAGCAATCTATGGTAACTTTTCAAGACAACCTTTTAGATAGCAATTCTATTTTGATATTTAAGTCTTACTTTTTCTGCATTTTTTTTCATTTTTCTTTGTAGTTTGCTTCACCCAATGATAGCATGTGTTTATTTGTATCAGATTGGTAAGACTCCCGAATTAATTCTATGCATACCAGAAATCAGCTTCTTAATGATAGTTGGATAACCGTTCAATTAACTAAAAATATATTAATGATAAAAATAGCAATATCAATGGGAATATTACGATTATGATATTTGTTAAGTGTTTGGTAGGTACCTTTTTGTTTTCTTTTATGTTAGTGGATCCTCATCCTCTACTTTAATTGAGTAAAGCTTCAGGCAATCGCCTGAGAGACTTTCAGTGAATAAATAGTTGAGTCGGAACTACTTTCCAGAGAAAATCCAAAGTGCTACCTTTAGCTTTGTTGTAATGCTGTAGATAAGTACCTGCAATTAGGGAGGAGCTGAACGATTCAACCCTATAATTCTGGAATATTCTTGAGAAATTTTTGACATACTAAAAGAAATAAACCGTTCAAAACTCATTGGGAGGTTGTATCCCCAACCCAGCCCAACCGCTTTCGTTCCGATATCCCAGTGCAGAATGAGATTATCATGAAAATGGTCATCATATGTTGAAGGATGTCGTGTCACCAGCATCTTTATCTTTCAGGAGTCAAAGAATCACAGTCAACTTTGCCAACACTTTCTCAAGACGACTCCAGTCCTACGAATGGAATGACATCAAAGATGGCATCATACGCACCTACTGAAAAATCTACAACGGAACACCTTGTTGAAAAAAAACATTCTACTTTGCAAATAACAACTCAAGGTAATTTACAACTCTAAAATGCTGCAATCCCATCTTATTATTTTGGGTACTTAAATAACATAAAAAATCTTGTACTATTTGTTGGCTTCAGTTTCGACCTAACGCTCTTGACTCTCAGACAGGTCGGTAATAGAATTGGACATGGATACCTTAACATTTAAAACACAAACCTACAGTAAAAATAACATAATGGGTATACCTCTAAATTAATAGGAATAGTGTCTAAATCAATAGAGACAGAGGGAACCTTTTTTGTTTTCTTCTTTGGTACCAACAAGCCACTAGTTTCATTTTCCCCATTAATAGTCACAAATTTCTGCCATTTCCAATCAAAAGCTATCAGACATTATACATTTAAACTAAGACGATTGCAACTTTTTGTCACTGTCTGATTAGAAATAGTGCCCATTCATAACTTTTGTAATTGCCCTGGGGTGACGCCATCATGATTAAGTGTGCAGACGACTGTGGAAAAACAAGCAAACAAGCGTCACCCATGACGTCAGTTTTATTAACCAATCAAACTAAGCAAACTACAATACATTCGTTTGATGACACGACAAAATAATCATCAATCGCTGGTAAAGATCACTCTACCTAGTTTCAAAATACAAAGATTTAAAAAGTCAATATCACCCCACCCGCTCTTACCTCTACCTTTTATCAATATTTGGTATTTTCCTTAAAGATCGATGACAATCACTTTTGTGAAGGTGTTTTGTATGCGTTTTTATAAAATGACACCTCAATACTGGTTGTTCAGTCAGGTCTTCACTACTGTAATACCGATATTACATGTAGCCGATACTAAGGATACAGATATTTCAGATCTCAATATCGGTCGATACCGATATTTGGGAAATTAGCATCCTGCAACTAACTATAGGCTACGAGTCACCACAGTGAGGAGTCGTTGAGGTAAAACATTGGCACTTGCATTCTAAAATGCTCAAATAGTGTACCATTTTTATGACATATATGACGACCAGTACTGTTGGGAAAAACCGGCATTTGAAGTAAATTTTACCGATACCGATACCGATGATAATGGGGAATAGTCGACCTATACCGAAATTGGATTCCGACACTAGTCTTCACTGCTTTCACAAAAAGGCGTCTGGACCTGTTGCTGTTATATTTTGGAAAGGTGTCCTAATATAAGGTGCTCGTTTAGTGTTGGTTTGTAAAAAGCCGTCAGATGGCGTTTTATTACAGCTCTCTTTGTCGAGAGGGCAACCGATTTTCTGACAAGTGTGATCAAATTAGCCAGAAAGTGGTGAGAAAAACTCATTTTCCTTGGGCAGGATTCGAAACCAAACACTTGTGAAACATATTAATTGCACTACGACACAAATTACCCCACCACGTAAGGTAGTTAGTGTAGGGAATTGCTATTGCGCTTGAGTTAGTGCTTTGCAAGGTTTTTAAAGCCGTGCTTGGTTATACACGTTACTTTCAATAAAATCTTTTTTTACGGTCCCTGCCGGCGGCGGTGTAATGGTTGATCTCTAGTGGAATACAACGAATCCTAGGCTGTGCCTTCCAATTTCTCTTGTTTGCCTTTCAAGGTGGAACTTGCCTTATTGAATATGCTAGCCAGTCATGGAAGTTCTATAATAAAGATTTCCAACGTACAGGCATTGCCCTTACAAAAAAGGTGTGTCAACTTGTGTCTATAACCACCCGTGATCACACGTGGCAAACAAAAGAAATCACGCGTGTTCTTGGGTGGAAAACTAGCGTCTTTGGAACCCTCTGGACACAGGTATGACATAGGTTTACCACAGGTTGACACAACTAATCCTGCATTTCTTCTCAAGATACAGGTTTTTCTTTCTAGACATTGGTTTAATTGCCACATTTTTTGCATGTGAAAACCTGTGGAAACCTGCGAAACCTGTGAAAACCTGTGGCAAACCTGCGTCAAACCTGTGACAAAGTGTAGCAACTGGCCAACTTGTGTCAATGTCAAGGGAAAACATTAGTTTTCATGCAAAACCTGTGAAAACCCATGGCAGATACATGTGAACACCTCGGGATTTGGAACAAACTGCCAAACTATTTTTTTTTGTAAAGGTGATGTTCATTTGAATAAACGTAAGAAAGTTTTGTATAGCCGATGTAATTAAAAAAATGTTTATTACTTTTGTCAGATATTTAATGTAACATAGACTTTCATTTATTACACTGCGTCCAGCACTGGAAACAGCCACAGATTGGCAAATAAGTTCTACGCCACACATTACGAAGGATTCAACCACTGAACAAATTGACGAAACTGCAACAGCTGAAGTACGTCATGCATCAACTATTACAACTACCGTTGGTAAGTCACGTGTTGAGGGTACACCTAGGTTGACACTAATTGTTTTTTTTTAATTGTGAAATGAGTGACAAAGTACACAAGGATCCTTTATGCTTGATTATCATTGCACTTTTTTTATTATGCTCGGATATCATTCAAGGGAGAATAAAAATGCAAAATGGGTACAGAGAGGAGTCGCCCACTCACGAGATATAAAATTGCTGAAAATTATTGAAAAAGTACGTAAATTATGTAGGTATATCCAAAGAGAAACTCCAAACCTTTCGTCTGGTTTGTTGATTGAAATGACTTGAAAACCATCACCCTATAAGTAATGTTCCCCTGTACTTAACTGCGGCAACATTTACTTCCGGCGGTGATCCTTTGTTGAGTTAGGTTCAACATATGTTAGCCAATGCCGTCTTTAATATTACATCTGTTGAGGTTTTTTGTTTAACAACCAAAGTAGGAAATGATTTTTATTTGAGCAACTTACCTGTCAATTAGTAATTTTAAGTTTAGTGAGTTGAGAGAGATAACTGTTTCACTTTTATACGAGTGTTACTGCAACTAAGGCCCCTTCCATTTAATACACTGCCTCCAGCACTGGAAACAACCACAGACTGGCAGACAAGTTCTAAGCCACAAATTACGACGGATCCAACCACTGAACAAAAGACAACAACTGGCGGTAAGTCGTGTGTTGAGGGAACATGGGGTTAAAACTTGGGTTTCTAGTTCTGTTTTGTAAATTCTATAACGAGTAAAACGAAATGCTAGAATCATTCTGCATTATCTGACTCCGATCGGTTTACATTTAAGACAATAACATTGGTCAACAGACAAATCGCTAAGAAGTTGCAAATTTGCCAAACCTTTATTCCAAAAATATAAATAAAATGAAAAAAAAACTACAAATTTGGGTTTTTTTTTTTTTTTATATAAACATGTAGGGATCGATGTTATAAAAGCACTGATAGCTGAGACGTTTACTACCGAACGTATTATACAATAACCGGCTGCTGGGGAAGGAATCCCCTGATTTCACAAATTAGAGTGAACTACCCCTAAGCTGAAAGTCAGCAATAAATATGTCGATTGTCTTTTTGACTATAATTTAACAGATTTTTACTATACTTGGGTGTCGAGGGGCTTTTCTTTGCATATCCTAATGGCTGTTTATGACAATGTCAGGAAGGGGATCACTCGTAGGGTCCGTGAACAAGTCTTTTCGCCTAAGTCGTATGTTTTCCTTAAACTGATTCTGGCCTTGTTCAGTATATCTGGGTTATGTTGATCCTTTAAGTTTTTTCACTACTCTGACATTGATGTTCATATATGGTAAATGCATAGCACTGTTGAAAAGTTCTTTGACTTGACAAAAATACTTGATTTGCTTATTTCTATATAGTTAATATGAAAATGGTATTTGTCACTGTAATTCAAGTTTTGTGTGTTGTGGCAAATACTTGTTTAGCTTTTATCCGAAAGTTATGGTAACATAGGTTTCTTTCATTTATTGCCCTGCAAGCAGCACTGAAAACAACCACAGATAGTCAAACAAGTTGTACGCCCCAAATCACGACAGATCTAACCACTGAACAGAAAACAACGACCGTCAGTAAGTGATTGCTTGAGTGACAATTGGAGTGACAATAGGCAGATAGGGTTGAAAAAATTGTTTCGTTAATTGTGAAATGAGTGAAAAAACGTAGGTATCATCTAAAGATGATTCCTTTCAATAGGCTGTTTTTCGGTCATGCAGGGAAGTTTGGCCGAGGGTGAAAATATGGACTTCACTAACCAACTACCAAGTCGTACCATTGAATTCTAAACAAGACAGAATTACAGCACCCTCTATCACTTCATCATTCCCTGACTGGTTACAGCCTCAGTAACCTGTTCCTAGTTGTTTTGTTGGATTTCAATTGGATCAGGTTAAAGAGAGCATCAAAATAAAGGGGGTGTAAAATTGGCTGAGAGTGAAAATATGGACTTCACAGAATAAACATTTCCCTTTTGAACACTTATGAAGGTAATTGTTGTATGTAAAAACGATCGAAGGTATAGATCACCCGCAAAATTGTCAAATAAATCACAATATCTTATCAAATGCCCAGTTTGTTGACTTAAGCGTATGCTCTCCAAATCACCTCTACACATAATTGCATGCCTGTCCCCATAATAAGGTGAAATGCTTCACTATCTTTCCACTGAATTCCAACCATTGAATTCTGAAACAAGAAGGAATTACAGCGCCCTCCATCATTACATCAAGCACTGATTGGTTTAGACCACAGTAACCTGTTTTGTAGTTGTTTTGTTTGATGCCAATCGGATTTTGTTTAAAAGAGCATCAAAATAAACAGGGGAGAGGACAAATCGTCCAGAGGACAGAGTGTGAAACTGCCAAACCGCCACTGAAAAAGATAAGAAAATAATTGATAAATATCTAAGCAAAGAAAGCCGGAAAACGAAAAGGTGCTACAATTTTGTCCCATAATAGCATGACCCCTGCTTATAATTAACCTGACAAAAGCCATTGTAAATTGAAAAATTATGTGAGTTGAGAATAGCACAATATGTATTCCCCTTTCATTTTCATGCGATAGTTAAATGAGCTTTTTTTCATTTATTACACATCACTCAGCACTGGAAACAACCACAGATATTCAAACAAGCTCTACGCCACATATTGTTAATTTTCTTCCGTAATTTTTGAAAGGACAAACAAGCATACTGCGATCTGCGTTGCTTTACCTCAGTTACATCCAGAGTTTCAACAAGGTACCTCGGTGGATGTAATTTCCTAATTGCAATGGAAACAAGGAGAGAATATGCAAGAATGTAATAACAGTAATGTATTTGGATATCCCCCAGATCGATACGATCTGCGCATATGCCGATACTTATGAAGTAACAAAGCTAGTTCTGTATATTGCTATGATGAACATTAATCTTAGACACGATGCATAATCCTTTTGTTAGACACCATTCTCGGTAATTATGATTCCATTTATCGAAGAGTTTGACAAAATAGTGCACACGTGCAATAGATTATCTTGTGGTTCAGACAGCAGGTGTCTTATTTCAGCATTTTAGTTTGGATGATATCCTACTGCAGGGCTGTTGAATTCTTGATATGCTTCCCATGAAAAATGTGAGGCAGTGATCGTCTTGCTCAGTTTTCACCAACATTAAAAATTTATGCTTTAAGATATATAAATAGTGTTCCGACTTACGTATAGACATATGGACGACAGATACCTACCGAAAGAAAAACAGACAATCGACAGACAGGCAGATCAGACTGAAAGACTGACAGACGAGCAATTAGAGAAGAAACGCAAAGTTAAAATTCTGACTGCTTTGGTAGTTCAAGGGGAATGCAGTTTTTGTAAAGTATCCTCGAAAACTACGTTTTTTGCAGGTTTTACTACTCTAGCAGCTGCCGATAGAGATTGTCACCATATAAAGACGCCATATTGCTACGAACTCATCTACGAAAAGAAAACCTACGCGGAGGCTTACCTTTCTTGTCGGAGTCTAGGGGCCGGTTCCAACCTGGTTAGCATGGTGGACTCAGACGAAGCTGATGAAGTGAAACTATTGATAGAGCAGTCTTCTGAACCAACTGAAGATTACTGGATGGGGTTGAAAAGGGCTACCTACAATTGGGAAAATGGGAAGACATTGTTGAATCATAATTTTGCTTCAGATTACGTCAACGGTTTGTGTACAGTATTTAACAACGGTGACTACAAGTGGAAGTCTAGAGCTTGCACGTCCTTAGAAAAAGCAATCTGTGAATCCGACAAAGGTAAGCAAAATCTCGATTTATGTAGCCTTTTTCAATTTATTCTAATCAATTGGAGACATCTGCATATTCAGTGTACAGGTAAAACACCACCACAACCCCGGCACGGCAACTCATGGTCATTATATTGTGTTTCAGAGACGACGGATGGTGTTCGTAAATTTTAGCAGTAAGCTAGGGAAGAGCAAATCTAAAACACAGGCATTTCCATTCTATATCCTCCAACAAATTCTGGTATTTGTTTGTCCGTCTCAGAAGGTTGTCTAATTCAGGAGTCGTCCGCTTGCCTCGGTTAGCTGTCGAGCAATAGTGAAGAGCCAGGATCCCCCATCACCCCAGCCATGGGGAAAGTGGCAAAAGACTTGTTAAAAGCACCTTCGTAGGATCGGGACTTTAAGCAGCGGTTCCTACAGCAGGATTAAAGAGATATGTACACCCCTGCCTCATTACCCACTGAGCAATTGTCGGAAAGAAATGCTATTCTTGCCATTGTTTTCCCCTGATCAGTCTGGTATAGAGGTTCTTCACGTGACGTCATTGCGTCTCATTTTGGCACACTGGCCGTCACTGACCATGCGCAGAAGGTGCGTAATCGATACGCGCGCACGACACGGCCTTAGTTACAATTGTTGTACAATGGACGCCTGGCCGTCAAAATAGAGAGACGCGCAGCGCAGTGACGTCGGTGAAGAACTTCTATAAGCTCCTTGAGGGGTCAAAGTGGTATCCTGACCCGAAACTGTTAAACGGTTGAACCTAAATGAACGACATAAGGTATGAGAGAAGTGCACTTGCATATACACCTCCGAGGAAGCTTATCAAGGATAGCGTTGATTGTATTTCGAGTATTTTTGAGGAAAGCAATTTTTTCTTCTTATCAGGAACGAATGACAGGCGCAAATCATACAGAGCAGACATGGCAGCAGTATAGCAATTTGTATTTCCCTTTTTTAAGAATGCATGAAAGACTTGTTTCACATAAATTATCTGACACGAAAACAAAAAAGGAAATTCGTGTAAAATACAAAAATAAACTTACTCAGAGTATATTTATCTTACAGTGAAAACAAAAAAATGCACTTTTTCTTTTTTCCTACTGAAGGGTCACAGTCTTGTGCTGCCGAGTTCAAAGAATCCTGTTATAACTTGCTTGACTCAACCAGTAGATACGCAACAGCGAAAACAATATGTGAGGATAGGGGAGGTTACGTGCTTCAAATAGAAACAAAGGAAGAACAAGGTTTTATACAGGATCACTTTTCGGCTGGCCAGGACATATGGATCGGTCTAAAGTCAGACGGTGGCAACGACTTTAGGTGGACAGATGGCGCTTCGTACGGATACAACTATTTCGGTTCTAACTACGACAACCACTTTGGCGTGTGTTTCCGTATCGATTACAATGACGGATTTCATTGGAACGACCACACATGTGACAGTCTTCACAATTTTATTTGTAAATGGAACTTGTAGGTAAGTGAAAAGAGGATTTAGTATCCAAAAAGGGGGCTTTTCTATTCCCCATCTCCATCACAACAAATTCTCAGGGCTGAGCAGTGGAAACCCTAGCCATGACTTGCAATGTTATTAAAGTGAGAAAAGAAGATAAATTGACGCAAACTTAAAGAAAACTTGGTTTCTGCAATTTAACTTGTAATAAGACACAGTACAGCAACAGAGATTTGTCCCAGCATTCTGCATTTTAATAGAACAATTAATATGTATGTAAGTGAAAGTACTACATAAGGCAGTGGTTCCCAACCTTTCTTGATATCTGACAGCCCTTGGTAATGATGAGTTTTAACGTGGCACCCTATTGACAATATCTAAAGCGGAGCGCCACCATCAGCTGGCGCAGAGCAACCCAAAAACTTTTGGGGCGAACACTCCCCTAGATTGCAGGAAATGGCCACAAGCCCATGTCTTCTTACTTAGTATTGGCATGCAGTTCCTTCATCTTCACTTAACTGAAAAACGGAACAACCATTGTTTTTGTAATTTTTTTATTTAATTTTTTTATTTATTTAATCTTGTGCTTGCACCTCCAGGGCACCCCTCCGTGCCACGGCATCCCCGTTGGGAACCACTGACATAAGGAGAAAGAAACCAGACAAACCAGACAAACCAGCTGATACGTCACAATACAATCGGAACTTACGTGCAAAGAATGCTACAAACACTGCTGAGTGCCTCGTCGGGCTATAGAGTATGCCAACAAAGTTTTTCTAAGCACAATTCGATTTGTGACGTCAGCGGTCCTTCTGCTAATATACATCGAAAAGGAATCCACTAACTATTGCCCGTTAATGGAAACTAACTTTTCTAGCTCAGTGAGATTACGAATTCCAAAACGAGTTGAAAGTATTAGTTTCACAGATGTCTGTAACTTTCCTGTTATGGTTATTGTTTAGATGATGTATCAACCTAAATGTGCTTTACGCAATACCATAACGGTGGGCATGAAGGGCTTTCTTCTTAACATGTATAAAGTACGTCTTAAAGGGGCTCATTGAGTTGATATCGAGTATTTTGTGACCAGTCTGAAGGAAATCATGTCATGTCAATGCTTCTAATTAGCCTCATTACTCATGTATCACTTCCTATAGTCACCGAAAATGTGAGAATTTCATGTTTTTTGTGGAAATAGGTTGCATATGATTAATACGTAATGGTAAAAAGGGCCTGGTCACAAATTTGTAATAAATGATTTCAATCATTGATCACCCTGTCGTTGCTATTTCAGTTGTGTGTGAGATGTGCATAATCTCTTAGTTTGACCATTTACCATCAAGATGTGAGTAAATCTTTACAGGCATGAAAAAAATCATGAATTTTGCGAACCAACTCAATAAGCCCCTTTAAAGTACTTCAAAGAAAAGCAGTGACACTGATGAAACTGAGTTAAGTTTATATTTGAGAACTAAGTTCTTGTGTGATTGTTCTTATGGTAAATCATTTTGTTTGACAGTATGAAAATATTTCAAATATTTCAAATATTCCAAGAGTGATGCATACTTTTGAGTTGGAAGGGTTTCCTCGCTACGTCACATCCGATATTGACCGCAAAGGAAAATGATCTGGCTGACAGTCTGAGAACTATAAACAATATTTTTGAATATCTAGTCTTTGGGGAGTACATTTTTCATGGTGCATCGATGAATTACGTCATACAAAGCACAACTGGTAGTTCTTACAATCTCTTTATTGCTCCGTGCAAATTCATCAAAAAAGACCTTTGTGGGAGTGTATATGTCATCTTAGATTGTTTAAAAAATGTTTGTTCTTTACTTCGAATTATTGTCATCGATAGTAGACGTTTAAGATGGTGGTAGGGGTGGGAAACAATTTAATCAAGAATGTTTTGTTTCTAAGGTAATACTGAACGTTTTATTGCAAAAACCTTCATAATAATTATTATGAGGAGCTCTCACCCTCCCACCCCTCCCCGTTCCGACGGCCATAGTAGGCAACAAGTTGAAAAAAGGCCTCTTTAAGGATCTCTGTAATATTTTCCACATCTTTGCCTAACTATTTGCAGTTTTGTAATCACAAGCAGGTAACCATCTAACTCTCAGCCATGGTTATTTTTTGCATTTATTGCGAATAAAGATGCCGCAAATCGACTTTGTTTTGAAAAATGAATACAATAAGCCCATGACCCCAGAAGTCACATGTAAGCCTGGTTTTTTTTTTTCATTTTATAAGGGGAAAGTCCCTGAATCACCCCCCCCCCCACACACACACACACCATAGGCACCTTTGGTGCTCTTTGACCCGACAAACGAGTCCTCGCTTAAACCCTGGAGTGTTTCAAAGCTTTTTCTCTTTGTCAGTTCACCTCTTCTTACAGTTTTGTTGCCTTCGAGGATTTGACACGATCTTGTTCTTCAGGTTTTAAATTCAGTATCGTCCTTAAGCCGAACGAACACGGACGACAGAAAACGCGAAACACTAGACAGAAACCACGTCTCGCATGTTCGTGAAACAACGTAAAAACAAGCACTGCTTAATTCGCGAAACAAGTGTTTAGCTAAACATGTGTTTCGGACGAAAACGCTAATTTTGGCTTTCGACCAACGCACACGTTCGGCTTTTAGCCGAACGCACACAGACGACTGTAACGCAGAACACTAACAGAAAACACGTATTCACGCTGACGTCCGTGTGCGTTGGACGTTAACCAAAATTAAGGTACGAGTCTTTTGCACGTTTCTCTTTATGGTGTAAATTAAATTCATACAGTTACTTATTAACTGATTGCGTAATTTAAGTGTAAGTTTCTAAAACATGAAATATCAGATAACAGAATGTGTAACTCACTAGACCTTGAAAGGTGCCATTCCCTGCGATCTGGGAGATAAATTCGTCAAAAATTTTTTGGAAGGCTCTGCGCCAACAAATGTCGGGGATTCCGCCTCAATACCGGCCCGTGGGTCCCTTTGGAAATAGCTCCCGTATTAGAAATTTACTAAAAAGGCTCTTGCCTAGTATATTATAACTCAACCACCTGGAGAGTAAACCGATGTCATTCATACTCATGTTCACTAAACAGTTACTTACGTCATCGGTCTGACTGTACCATTGATTTTGACAGCCAAAACCACTCCCGGAACCTGACAATTGTTTGACCACTTTAAGAAGGCAATTTGCTTAGCCTACATCTTGCACTTTTTCTTCCCATTACAAAAGAAGTATTGATCGTAGATCTGTTTCCAGCTCACGGTGCCAAAGAAAATCTGTAAAGTAATTTCTGTACCATGGAAACACAAACTATCTCTGCTAGAATCTTGTTATTTGCCTCTGAATAACCTTCGTGCAATTTTCGTCGTTAAGGTAAAAAGGTTGGGAATATTGACGGAAAACTTTTTTTCATGAAACCAAATTCAAAACGAATCTATATGCAATCATGCACGATGGCGAGTGTGCGTGTGCGTGGATATGTGACGCTTAGCTTGTATATATTTCAAGATACTCTTTATACGGGTGGTTCGTCTCCTGGCAGGGTCATGTCAAAGACTTTAAAAATGGAACCTACTGTCACTGTGCTTGGTGCTCAGCATAAGCAATGGAGTAGGGAAAACAAGCCAGTGAGCCACAAGTGGAAAAAAGGTTGTGGCCGGTCCGACTTAAACCATTTGGTTACGAACTGAGCCGTAAAACCTCATCTAACTCTAACACTCTAACTCTTTATACGTGGTGTATGAGTTCATCATATCAAGAGAAAGAACCCTATTGCTTTTGGGGAGGTCAGGGGTCATGCCATGTCACCAGAGGTAAAAACCCTTAAGCCCTTAAACACTAAACCTCAAGGTAAGAAGCCTGCATACTTTTCATACATGGCATGTAGATGCAGTATATTCGGAAGCTGAACCCTATTGCTTTGGTAGATGTTAAAGGTTATCTGAGGTCATCGGAGGATCTTCAAAAACTTTGAAATTGCTTGTAAACACTATATTTCAAGAAAAGAATAATACACACTTTCCATTCTTCTTACATGGATTTATCATATAAAGAGAAAGATCCTATGATTTTGAAGAGGTCAGCGATCACAGAGGAAATAGAGGTCAAAAATTAAAAACTTCATAAACATAATATCTCAAGATAGGAATGGTTAATACTTTTGATTTGTCGTGTATAACTTTGATAGATTTTGTGTAAGAACAACCGAAATTGCCTTAGAAAACATCTTATGTTGAATGTTTCAAGCCCCACCCTCAACATCTTACAACCTTCAGACGTCACTGTCAGATGAGTTCACAGCCTTTCATTTCTAACGACTAATGTAGTTTAATGTCAAGAAGGTTCTGTTGTAGACAAATCCAGCTCTTATGTAAAAGATACCGTATAAGCTTGTTATAAAGTCTAATATACAGTCTTGTTAAGCTAAATATATTTTACAGGCTCCATAAAGGCTAAGGTTTTGCAGTATATAACATCCTCTGCCTTTGAATTAAAAAAATGTCGAGACCTTTTTGCTCACATTCTTGTTCGAACATGTTGTTGTGATCGGTTTTAACACTTGAAGACGGCAATACAGTATGCCGACAAACTTAGAGGTATTGCATTTGCTGAAGTCACCCTCAAGGTAACCAAAAAGCTGACTGGTAACGAACTCTGGGAGTTGAAAGGAACTTTATGATATAGGTGTCGGATCGAATTGTGCAGAAGGTGGAAGCTCAAGTTTAAGTCTTGAGGTGTGTTTTATAATAAAAACGGTGGTATAAATAAGTATCAACAAAAATTTGCAAACGTTTCAGCTATTACAGCCGCACAATTACAATTCAACTCCGGTTAATACGATTAATATTATAGGATTGAAGGTACTTGTGTAACAGAAGTGTAACACAAGTTATATGCAGCCTCCTTGAAATATTGATCAAACCCGTCAGTTTACTGGAAATCTTTGTTGAAGATGAGGCTTTTGTGGTCCTAATGCGTATGATGCAAACCAGAGTTCCCTTCAGTTTGCATCAAAAGCACTAAGACCAATGTTAGACCTACGTAGGTTTTTCACAGATAAAATGGAGGTTGACTTCCTTCACACTTGATCCTATCAAATTCAAAGGGAATCGGAAATAATACTAATGGTATGTTCACAACAGTTGCTTTGTAGTTTAATTACCTGTTTCTCCGTATCGTTATGCTAAAATTCTCGATTGGTGTCTCCCTTTTCTAGCAGACCAGTTTTATTCATATACAAAAGCGAGTTCATGTCCGTTATCAATTCAATAAACTGTCCAAGGGATGGTTCCTCTTGCCGTAACAATGTACGCAAAACCTTTTTTAGAGGAAAGCGGCATTGTCATGGCCATATACAATGGGGGCAGTTGTCACGCCAAGCCAGTAGCCAGCAAAGGTAGTTGAAAGGGAACGGAAAAGTCTCCAGGGGGAAATATTTTCAGGGGGAACAATTATACTAAATTAAGACACTAGTATTTTTCGATCTTTCAGAGGGAGAAATTTTTTTCTGGGGGCTTCCCCTATCTCCCTGGCTACAGGTTGTCCATCCATCCACTCGGAAATGTTCAAGTGAGAATTTATCACGTCGATCTGTCTAAGCCTCCAAGATTTGAAAAACAGTTGTTAAGAAGCAACTTTTAAGGAACGGAAAAAGAAATTACCGGTAGCACGAGAGTAATTTTTTTGCTATTTTTGTATTGATGGCGCTGATGGTGGATCTCCCCTTACATGTTGCCGCTGCCGAAAAGTTGCTTCGTAGAGCCATAGGTTGTTTCCCTGAGCAGAGCTTCCTCTTTGGATACCTTACCACCACAACATTTACGTATTTCATAGAGACGATACTCAGCAGGACCGTGATAATGCCTGATTCCGACAAAGAACCCAGGTGCGAGAAGGTCCCGAAGGACTACAACATTCCATTTCTTTGAGGTAGATAAAAAAGATAGCAAGTAAAAAAGACCAACAGGGCCGTAGCCTGGGAAAAATCTCTAGGATGGGGGGGCAGTTGATGACACTTGCTAAGAGAATCACCATGCGGGAGTGCCTACAGATAGTTTACACCCGGGAGGGTCCTTTCTTTTTTTCTCCTGGGTATGAGTGCCGTTATTAGGGAGGATTCTGAGAGGAGGGTTCATGTAAGGCACGGCCTAGCTACAAATTGTGGCATCGTTTGCAAAGCTTTGCACGGATTATATCTTTACAAATTGTCTTTTTATAGTGATATTTTTCCTATTTAGGCTAGGCGTACTAAATCAAGAGGTCCTCTCCAAGAGAAGGGGATAACACTCTCTATATAACACTCTACATTCTTAGCGAAATTTTTGTCTTTGTGAGATGGCTTAGATGAAAAATGGTGCTATCTTTGGAAAAGTTTCTTAAAACGTAGACTACATGCATGTGATTAGAGCATCCGACTTGCAGCCGAAAGGTCTGAGGTTCGACTCCTGGCCTTGTCATATCAAAGACTTTAAAAATGGAACCTACTGCCGTTGTGCTTGATGCTCAGCATAGGCAATGGAGTAGGGAAAACAAGCCAGTGATCCACAACTGGAAAAAAGGCCGTGGTAGGTCCGACTCAAACCAATTGTTCAGAAACGGAGCCATAAAATCTCATCTAACTCTAACTCTTAAAACGTTGAATTGATTATATGTTCGGAAACACTCATTATTTAGTGATTTTTTCCTATTTTGAAAGGCCTGGCGGTGTAAGGATGTTGCCTCATTATTTAGTGATTACTTTTGATTAGGGAAAGACAGGTGGTGGAATTCAAGGGGATGTTGCCTCAGGGGAGGGATGACACCTCTACCTTTTGAGAAATTTTTCTTGTTTTAAGCCTTCCTAGATATAATATGGGGTTATCTTTGAGAAAGCTTTGTACTGTGATCTGAAATGTTAATTATGTATTAAGTTTTTTCAGATGTTGCACGGCATCTGTGCAAGGCCGTACGCGGTGCTTCCCCTAGCGCTCTTTGTACGCCACTGGGGGAACCACCATCGGTTGGCGCGTAGCCATAGTGTAGGTCTGCAAAAAATGTTCAGTCAAAATCTCTCCAAGATAAAGGGGGATGACACATTTTAGACCTTAAAAGTTGCATCTAAATATCCATTACTTTAAGATTTCATACTTTAGAAGCAAGTTCAGATTTCAAAAAGAAAAGTTAGATTTGATTAAACGGGAATAAGCGTTCGCCCTCATTCGAATAAGTGTACCCGGGTAAGGTCCCCCTGTCTTTCCCTCCTTGTCTTTCCCCTGTTCTGCAGGTATGATAGTCAGGCCCCTGTGCAAAAGCATACTTTCAAATTTTTATATTGTCCTCAACACATAAAGTGACAAAAGTTGCCCTTAGATTCCTAATCCCCACTGGTTACGGCGTAGTGCTATAGCAGTGGAACGTGACGTGGCCGCACAGACCAACACGGTCAACACTTGAGTTTTCGCAACGTTACAAATTTCGTGCATCTTCGGTTATGTTTCAAATAACACGTTTACATATACAGTACATGTATGGTCACATCTGCGTCTGTTTCGTTCATCTGCATGAGTGAAACTGAATTTGAAGCTGTCACTTTACTTTTTGTTATTCTGTTTGTGACTATTGGCTAAATATCTGCAAACAATGAGGGAACTTTGAATTTTCATGACCACCAGAAGCCGACACCTTATTTATGTCTTAGATCACTTAGTCACAGCTGGTTAATGGTATCCCAAAAATCACTTCTCCCCTTTCTATGACACAATGACTACCTATTAGAGGTTTATTTTACGCTACTATTGCATTTAGAGGTAGACGTGTTGCTGCTTTACGATTGTTTCATAGGCTCAATAATGTGGTTGGTGGGTTACAAATAAAGTCGGCATGTTAAAATTAAGCTCATGGTATGAGCGCTCTGAGAAATCATGGAACCTGCAGAAAATCAAAAATTTAAAATACTGAATTACTCCCCAAACTCAGATAATGTCAGTAATAGCTCTCTAAGTCTACCCAGGGGGGGGGGGATTGGGTAATATCCCTATGTAGGAAATAACCAATCAGGTCAGTGAAACGGGATTTTCTAAAAACTCGTTAGGTATGTGCGTGCCATGACTTCCGTAACTGGTTCCAACCGGCTAGATTATCTGAGGGGCACAAAAAGCCACGAATGCTATGTAAATATTCGTTACATTCATATGTTAGTGCGTTAAATAGTTCGTATTTTGTGTTGTGCACTATGCCTACGTGATGTTACCACGGATTCTGAAGCCCAAAATTGTGTATGTTCTAATTGTTACGGGCCTATCATTAATAATAATTCTTGTTACTCGGGTAATGCTACTTCCTTAAGCTGTAGAAATTGTTCTCCGATTTCAGAATTAAATTTTCACACCCTAACTGACGACAGGGATCCGCCGTGATTTATATTGACCCTGAAAACAATCTAAACCCCTTTAGATCTTTTACTTGTCAATACTTTGATGTTAACAAATTTACCAATGATTTTCAAGCTCCTCCCAGGGATAAACTTCCTTTCATCCATATTAATTCTCGAAGCCTGCAAAATAATTTCAGTACCCTGTATCCGCAGATGCATGGTTTAAACCTCTCATTTGATTTACTTGGTATTACTGAGACTCGGTTTAAACGTGACTCTTGTAGTAGACTTTTTCTATACGTGGTTTTTTGTCCACACTCCGAGAACAATTAGAATCGGTGGTGGGGTAAGTTGGCATTCTGAGCTTAGTATTTTTGAAGAGGGCCTCTTTAAATCTATTTTCATTCAGTTTAAGAATAGCATTATTTCAGAAAACTATATGGTTGGTGTAATTTACTGCCCTACTGGTGTTGATAATGATGTTTCCCAAAACTCCTTTATTAATATTTTAAGCAAAATGTCTAATGTTAATTGTAAATGCTATTTAGTGGGTGACTGCAATTGAAATCTCTTCGAATTGAATACTGATTCAAATGTGAAAGATTTTCTCAGTCTCATGATGTCCCATTCCTTTTACCCTTTGCACTCCCTACCCACTCGTATCGCTCTCTCCTCCACCTCCTTGGTTGATAACATTTTCACTAATGACGCTCGTGATTTTCTGTCTGGTATTTTGATTATGGAAATTTCTGACCACCTTCCTGTCTTCTGTTCAGGTCTTTAGCATATCAAATTTTTTAGCGCATATAGACCGTGGCCCTCCCCAAATCTCTAAGACCCGCAGTGTTAAATCTTCTCAGATCGATGCTTTTAGTACCTCTTTAACAAATGAAAATTGGCAAGCGGTGTTTCTTTGCAGTGATCCCAATAACAGAGCCTATGATATTTTTGTTGACAGATTTCTTCTGTATTACAACAATTCATTTCCTTTGTTGAATAATAGAAAGGTTTCTACCCATCGTAAAGATTGGATGACTGATGGTATTTTAAACTCATGTAAAACTAGGAACAAACCCTACTGTAAATATTTGCAGTATCCAACCAATCAGAATTACAAAGAATACTCAAGCATTCGCAACATCTTAACTCTTGTTAGAAAGAACCGAAAGAAA
>WURT03049335.1:22357-33243 GCA_009936505.3 Holothuria glaberrima
AAAAGGAATGTTCGAAATTGAGAGAAAATGTGAAAAAAACTTTGGAATTTATTAATACCATGTTAGGGAAAGAATGTACTCCAAAAATTGTTGATGAGATCTCTGTCGATGGAATATATGTATATATACATGTCTATATATATATATATATATCAAAAAAATAACTCCGTGAAAAAGTGACCAGCTCCACTCGAACCCTCACCTTCCGCTTAACGTGCAGATGCCTTAACCAGTTGGGAAGTCCTGGAAGTCCTGGAAGTCCGAATCTCAGAGAGCGACCAAATCTCCACCGAGTTTTATATATATATATATGTATATATATTAATATATATATATATATGTATATATATATTAATATATATATATGTATACATACATATATATATATCCGTCCCAAATTTAATTTCTCCACACTCTAATGACTTTTTTCATCAATATTGGGCCCCCAAGTTCAGTCTGAAGTTTTTACGTCAACTAACGATGCTTCTTACCCTTGTTTACCTTTCTCACTCACTTACTAATGCATTTGAAAAAGGGCTTTATGTCAATGATACTTTTTGAATCTATCTAAGGCTTTCGACACTCTGGACCCGAAATTCTATTAAGTAAACTAAACGATTACCGTATTAGGGGGATTCCTCACAGTTGGTTACGTAAATATCTCTGTTATCACAATCAATTTGTCAGTAACAATTATCCTTATTCAATGCGTAAGAAAATGCTGTGTGGGGTTCCCCGAGGTTTCGTGCTTTTCCTTACTGTAAAAAAGAACTGCTCGGTAATGTTTTCTTGTCGTAGTAAAATTATGCCCCCAGAGTGTGAATTTATTTTAGTTAAGAACGATTTCAGTTTCATCGCGTGCTAAGTTTTTGGAAATTCTAAAGGATATGCATTTAAGCTGGGAACCTCATATTGATTACATTTCTAGTAAAATATCCAGAGAAGTAGGTATACTGAACAAACTAAGACACTGCCTCCCTGTTAACATACTACCTTCGATTTATAACGCTATTATTTTACCATATTTTACTTATAGTAACATTGTCTGGGGAAATAATTACTCTTCAGGTCTCTAAGAACTCGTGTCGCTTTAAAAAGAGCGGTTCATTTCATACAACTTGTAACGTTAGAAGCGGCCCAATCTTTTCTTCTCTGAATACGTTGAAAGTCTGAGACATCAACCAGGGAGTTGTCCTAACACCTCCCTGCATCAACAAACTCCAAATAGCTTGTTTCGTTTACCAATACAATAGAAGGCTTGTCCCAACTGTTTAGAAAATCTTTTCACAGTCCGTAACTCTATTCACAGCTATAGCAGCAGACGAAATAACCATCATCTCAGTCCACCTCTCAAGAGCTTGACATCTTCCCACTTTTGTACCTGCCTCTCAGGAGCGAAGATTTGGACAGCCAGTGGGGCATTTGGAATTCACTTCACGAAAATTTGAAAGAGACATCCTCTTATACATGCTTGAAGAATCACTTCCAAAGGGAGCTAATTTCGAATTATGTTTAAAGTCGTTTACGTTTTGGCCTACTTTGTAGGGTGTGGTGCCGCAGGGGTTGTCTTAGCCGGTCGAGGAGATAGGTGATTGGTGTTGTACCTTGTGGCGTAATTTGTGTTTTTCTGTTTGATGTTTTGCCTGTGGTTGCTATCATTTCTATTTTATTATAATAGGGGTTTCCTTCCTCACAAGTTCTATCTTTGAACTTTCTCTGGGAACTCCTCAATCATGCTCTTATGTATTTCATGTATACTTTCTTAGAGTCTTTTGTTAAGACCATACTGTCTGCATCCATTGTCTTATTTATCATAATTGTTACCTGTATTTTGTGTACATTTTTGCATTGATTGGAGTAAAGTGAATTGAATTGGAGTTTGAATTTTCTATGAAAATAGATAAATTCTATTCGCTTAGTTGAGAAGAATATACGAATCTTCTTCGTGGGATACTTTTGTCATAACCACGATCCTCCTGGTCGTATGTCACAATTGTGACATAATTCTTGGAAACATTCGGTTTATGTCCATGCTTTTGTCTATTGACAACTGTTACCCCTTTCATTGGCAATACCTTGCATCACTGGTGATGGTACCATTTGACACAAGAGCGGACCAGCCCACCGTTGCCACATTTAACAATGTGCGACCAACCCATTGCCATCACACCTTACACAAGTAACACTTGCTATCTGTTTAGCATAACATTTGACAAGTCAGATGGAATAATCTACCACTAACACTGACAGAGCCCGCATCAGTGGTAGCAGTACCCTGTGACAAGTGAGCAGGGCCAACCTGCGTGCTGTCAGACCTTACCCTAGTAGAGCACAGGATCATTACTGATTATGCCATTAGACCAGTGAGCAGGCCTAACCTGCTTGTTGTCACACCTTCATGTTAAATTGAAACTGTTAAAAGCTGATTCTCGAACCTCACTTATCTATTGTCTAAGTGAGGTATATCTTATTTCCAACCCATTGCTCGAATTTCCCAAACCAAATTTCTTTCTGTTCATTAGATGATCGTTCTGCTCATAGAGCGTTAGGACAATTAAGCACAAACTCAACTCAGCATTTCCTTCTCCTTTGTTCTAAATTGTTGTTACAGTTCTTTGGTTGCACTCCATTGTGAACAATACCTGTATCAGGTGTTAAGTTTTTGTCCTTATTGATGTCACAGACGAAATAAAGCAAGATATTACTGGTTAAAGTAGTTTTAACGCAAAAGATTCATCATTTACATGCAAATTTACCCCGCATCTTTAATGACATTGTCATTTTACAAGTGAGCAGAGCCATCCTGCTTGCTGTCACATCTAAATCTAGAACTAAAACAAGAAGCCATTACCTGCTTGACTGTAAAGAACAATATTATTTGAAAAAGACAAGTAGGCAAACAATTTGAGTAATACGCAAATGTAAATTAACCAGTGCCATCCCTGACCTCCATGCCTATTGCAACTTACTGTCTGTTAGCATGGCACATTGGCTGAAATTTTTACTTCCACACAGACTTTTGTATTCAGATAAACAGGTGTCCCCAACCTCATTTAAACACTATGAGGTTGCCAAAGTCATTAGTCACTTGTAGATACTTTCCAATGAGAGCATGTACAATGTGTTTGATAATCTTGGGTAATGTAACCTTCTCGTGGAAAAGTGTCGTTTGGGTAACATAATTCTGTTGTTTGTACTATTTGAGTTTTCCCAAAAGTAAATTTTATTAAACTTGGGAGTGCATTATTAGCTTTATACAGATTCCACAATTTGTACAACTTTTGTGGTTGATCTGAAAATGCTACTCAATACTGTTATACGACTGAAAAAGTAATCAAAGCGAAAACATAAAAACAAATTTAGATATAGACTGGTTGAATGAGAAAAACGATACCAAGCTATGACATGGAAAACTTTAGCAACAATGACTTTCAAAATTAAACACAGTGCTGGGATATTCCACACACACCTCAGAATGAAATGGTAAAGTAACCTTGTGAGATACACATTTCAATTCAGTATTTTTGACACTTGTGAATCTAGAACATTTAATTTCCAAACATTCCACATTTTTGCACAAATAATCTGTACATTTCATGGTCTTCACTTATCCACTCGCTTTTCAAGGTCAGCTCAAAAGATGTACCTTTATTCATTGGATATACTTAAAACAAAACAAAGTTAAGCCATTTTCCTTCTTCAAAACATTTTTTAAATAGAACCAAATTATACTATTAACACTATATTATTATCACCTCGTCGTCCGATGTAAACTAATCAAAATTTTCACCATGATCATCTATTAAAATAACCAAAATCAGTCTAAAAGTTACAAGAACCAGATTTTTTAACTAACCAGTTCGTTAACTCCATGACAAACATTAAGGATCAAATAGTGAGATAGATCTTCTACTGCCTCTGCATAGGAAAACAATTAGCCTGATTTCTCTTTGGTGTTTTCCACCTTTAACTTTGTTATGGCATCACAAACCGTTATTTAGCTTCTCTTCTTCCATTTAAAGTTGTGTTCCACCATAGATGACCCACACTTGCTTCTTTATATTTCTCCTCTTTTTATCTTCTCTTTGACCTTCATCTTAATTTTATTTCGTGTCTCTACGGTACAGTGTCTCCACTTTTTCACTACATTCTCTTCATCTCTGTTACTCCCTCTTCCTCTATGCCTCTCTTTATCAAACATTGTTTCATATTTTACTGTAAGCCTCATGCCAGATGGATAAATAAGAACTGCATACTCCTTCGATATTATTATTAACTTGATAAATGTGAAACTCATTTTGGAAGACAGGTTACACATATCCCCAGTCAGATAAAGGATAAGAGTTAAATTCCTTCTATTTCATACTCTACCTCTTCTCTCATCGCATCATATTCGAGAATTTTGAATGCCTTTGAGAATAAGGTTACATAATTTCTTTACCAACCAGATCTTCATAAGTATATAAACCCAGGACTATTTCAAACTACATTTGAGTTTGCCCCACTTAACAACAAGTAGTCATATGGGCTGGCATAAAACATATACAATAATAAATCTATACTGAACTTTATATCTCTCTTTAGGGTCTACTGTAAGTGTCCTTCTGACAACTAGAATAAGTTGTCAAATGTTACACGGGCTAAAACCTTCATAAATTTTGCGCCCTGTTCCCAAAGTTCTACATTACACCACCTTTTGCCCTTTTCCAATAGGACCTTACTAACTTAAATTTTAAAAAGAGTAATCATATTTCAATCCATAAATAACTGTGTGAAGAAGATTCGACAGACTGGGGCTACTTTGGGAGCCACTAACATCATCAGTATGAAGCCAGCAACAACCTCTGGTATCTATATTTCTTTATTCACATTAGTACTTCATCTCCAGTTTTGAAACATATTTATTTCACGACAAACAATCGATATTTTATTATATTACTACTATCAAGCACATCCCTTTTACAAAGTTCATAGGGTTTTCAATTCTGTTGACTTTTTACAGCCTTAAACAATCGTGTCCGTACAAGTTGTTGTAACAGTATCTTTATCAATGACTTCATACAAGGTTATTTTGGCATACATTTTTAAAAGCAGAAGTCAGGTTCATAAAAATTGATTAAAACCACCAGATGAGCAGATGAAAAAAAAACACATGGGAAAATTTTAAAATGTTTATGTCTAAACAGGAACTCCAGACACAATGGAAATTTTCGACCCATGTGTTTTTAAAATCTAAAATTTTGTCGATCATTGAAAAGTTCATACATGCCTTTACAGAGTTGTTTTTCAAAGTCATTAACACAACATCATGTTTTGCAAAATGAGCATGTACGCCCTTCATATTTTCAACAATGACATGTTACCTTACTTTCATATTGCACTATTGAACTGCAGAAACATAAATTGGATAAAGTGAGAGAAAGATGTTTAAAGTTTTACTTCTGTGGCGACTTTGAATATCTCCCTAAAATGTTGTGGCCTTTCAAAATCAGCAAGTTATTGACTGTTTGTATAGACAAACTTCACACTTTTCAACAGTTAGGTTTGGTTTGTAAATTATATTGAATTATGTGGAAAACGTGATAGGTAATTTAGTTGAAAGAAATGATATGAAAGAGACAATTATCAATACTAATTGTACAATTACCACAAAAAATACCATCTTTTAAATAATCATGTATGAACACTACATCAAAGTTTCATTTGAACATTGACATTATCCATCATTACCACAAAACATTTAATGCAGAGATGCAGGACAATGAGGCAAAGAAAAAATATTTGTTGTGCTTGAGTGCTTCTCCTAATTTTGGGTCCACATCATCCTTTTTTATTTTATATTTAAGTCGAAGAAGACTTTACTTTAAATGTCTTATATGTTTATCTCATGTTACATGTTTTCTTCTGATATACCTTTTACATCAGGTTTGAATTTTACATAACTCTTCTTGAAGTTAGTGGCTTTGGTTGGGAAAAATGCCTTATCACAATTCAGTGATAATAAAATTGGTACACTGTTTAATTCATATAATGAGTATGCATTTTCCATGAATTATTAAAAAAAAAACCTGTTTATGCCATTTCTTACACAGTCTTTTTAAGGTATAGCCAGCTTATTCCCATGATTGTAATAGACTTGCTGTAATAACGTCTGACCTTTTTCGTTCGGTGCTCATAATGCACACATAGTTTTATTCCAAAGAGGACAACGTACTTGAAAGCATTTATGCAACAAATAATTGGGTCAATTCAGTATTAGTGTTGCTTTTTTTCAGTGGTGGAGGCACGATTTCCTTGAAGACAGGCGAAAATGCCACATGAGGTTCATGGGGACAATAACGCAAAGCCCAAAAAGAACACGTTTACCGGTTGTGGAACGATTGCTAAATCGAACTTTCACTTTTTCGACTTACTTTGCACGTAGAAAAGTTACAAGGTTTTATGTTGGATTTGAGGCTATTAATTGTGTGAAAGATTGTTTTCCCTAACTCAAGCCCGCAATGTTTCTTAACGTATAACAGTGAGCAAATCAAAGACCGAGCCTTGACATCTTAGAGGCAGCTAACGCTCACTCCTGATTAAAATAATTTAAAGTTTTTGATTGATCTCAAAGTACTCCCTGCTTTGCACATCTTGGTACACATGACCGATTTTTTGTTACACTACAGCTTCTTAAATCAATATGCTTCTTATATCATTATGAATTCTTGCCCTAGTCTCATTCTAAGTCTCAAAAATACATGCATTGCCTCTCCTAATTCTCCTACTGGTTGGAAAATTCACGAAGTCAGCTTCTATATTGAAATCTTGACAGATAATATCAATTCACAGACTTACAAGGTTAATGTAAACACAAAAAAATGATTTCACTTGCAAAACTCATAAGCTTCACAAAGCTCTGAAAAATCACGTATTTTATATAAATGTATCAAACAATGAAATGCATTTTTAATGAAAGACACACTTTTTTCAAACTCATTCACTCTCCTACTTCTTCGCACTTTTAATTAAATGACAAGGATCATTCAGGAGGAAAGAAAAAAAATAATACCAGTGAGCTGAAGGAAAGGTATTTCAAAAGAAATAAAAATCCTTTAAAGGAGTGAGGCTCCATCATTTAGACTAAAAGAGAATGCATTTGGACAGAGTAATACTCTATTTCTTTGTGTATTGTACCACATAAATAATTTACATAAATCAAGTGTCATCATTTAATTGGAAAGCAGATGTTAGTATACGTATTGTATTATGCAGTAATATGAGTCAAATATATGATTCCTTCACATGCAGTGCTATCACACCTTGATTGAAATTTTAGAATCAAGAATCGATAATTCACTTCACAATAGACTTCAAAAGTATCACATTCTCCTTTTTCAGAGAGTAAACAATACCTTACGCAGGCAAGTTTCCTTTTATGCAGAGAAACTTTAAAATTTAAAGGATAAGGTTCACACACAGATGAGGGAGCGCTCAAGAATGGGGCCATTCAACAGTGAGAAAGGGGTAAATCTTTCATTTACCCAAAACATGTGGAAGTAGAATAATAGAGTTTGCATTTGTCACTATATCTCTGATCAGTTAGAATTATACTCTCTTGAAGTTGGCAGCAAAATAGAGAGCCCAAAGGCTAAGTTACTGAGGTTTGTCCCTCAAAATATCCTCCTTGAGACATCCTGTTTGACGATGTTTGCGCAATTTGATCTCTGGTAACCTTACATGAGCTTTGAACTCCACCAAAGTCGCATAACAAAAAAATGAAAAAAGTAAGTGTCACAGACGGAATTCGAACCTGAGCGGTTTGTGGGAGAAACCGAGCACCTCCCTTAACACCATCGACAACCTCGTTTTACGTATGGTAATTTTTTTAAATTTTTCTAATTATTTTATAGTAGTAACATCCCTCACACTTGTTCATAATTAGGTAATTAAAATTAGAATGACAAATTTTTATAAAAGCAATGCTTGTGAAAAAAATAAATGTCTCTATCAATGTTTTTGAGAGTGGTACAAAAATTCAGCGCTAACTTTTCGGTGTCACGAAACGACATAATTCGGAGGTACCACCCATTGTCTATATAGTTATGAGGATTTCATAATTTTACCTCAAGGGACCACAGATCATCCTTGACCTCTAACAAAACCCATAGGTTCTCTCTCTTAAAATGACAAATATATATATATATATAAATATATATTAATGAGGTTGAAATGATTTGGGACACTATCGAAATGTGTAGTAATAAGGCGGCAATAAGTGCAAAAAGGTTTGCGGAAAATCTTCACGACGTTTTGGGTATAGACCCTTCATGAGGTGGCAAAAATACAACTGAAAAACAATGAAATAGAAGTAGAGAAAACACACATTAAGAAATGCACGAACAAACCTCTTGTAAAAAATAAAAATGAAAAAAATAATATGGTGGAAAAACGGCAATATGAGGGCTGAGTGAAACTGGCAAAAATTAAGTTCAAGATGAGGCAAGTTAAACAAGGTCTACCCTAACGTTTAGACCTCGTAGATACAGGGTTCCGAGCTTCATGATGAGCCGGTTTTTGGCCAGTCAGACGATCACTGTCGGAAACTCAGCACATCATGGCTGCGTAACGGTCAGGTTCTTTATCGAGTACGGTGATAGGGGGATTGAAATATGTGGCTACGGGATAACCTTGAAGGTTCCGCGAGGCGACATTTGCTCTCTCCGAAATACAGACAGTTGCAACGTCTACAATTTTTTAGGCACTTATTACCACCTTTATCAATATATATATATATATATATGTCTATCTATAAATATATTTAACACCGTTTCCTGTCCTTTAGCAAAGAATTTGCTTCAATGTACATCATATGAAGCAAAATATTCTGCGTCTAATCTAACATACTGATACTTGTCGGGTGAATTTTAAGTCGAAGGGACTAAAACGTTAGCAAATCATGGACAATGGGAATTTTCCTTCCCAATACTCTTTATTCTTTATAAAGACCCATTTCCATATACTTTTCATACTACAGATTAATCAGCCTATCATTACAACAATACAACGAGATAGCTATGAATGATAAAATGAACAGGCTTCATCACTTTAATGTTACCTGTTTTTAAAAAGGGATAAGAAAAGACCTAAATCAACATAACGAAGCATGAACAATTCTTAAATACTTCATCTCTAAAGGATGAAATACTTGGACCACCATAGAGATTGTTCTTGAACATTGCCATTGCTTAATATGAAGGTACATTAGTATTTTGGAATATGTAGGACTGTTTAATTTGTTATCTATGGAGGATACAATCTATGAACTTTCTTAGGAAAGATTAAACAGTTAAACATAAAATTAGGCCACTCCCTTCAACAAATATGAAAATTAAGTTGTGAAGAACAAACAAAACTCTATTATGGTGATAAAAAAAGATTTTTTTCGGTGACGTACTATGTTTGTAATATTTGCATCTATATCTTAACCAGCTTTTAAGAGAGACCCCCAAATTAACTTTATCAGGCATTGAGGTGTTGTCAGCTTTCGATTTAAAGGCTTCTTGTATTGAACAAATCTACTGCCTTTTATTGAATGACCCTTTCTGTTTCAACTGTATTACTTGGCTAACTTGAGTCCTCCAAACTAATCGCTCTTTTTTGTAAGACACTCTCAATCGCGAAAACGCTTGAACTCTCAAGTCTGCCGTTAGCTTAACACGGTAATTTGATTTCAACATTTTCCTCAGGTCCCGCCATTTATTAAACAAAAACACAAACAGTAATCGAAATGCTTAACACAAGCATAAAAGGTCAAAAGATGTCGATTCAAAATGATTTCAAAATAAACATTCTTGCTAAAGCAGTATTGTGTGACTTGAATATCACAGCATACTAAACATTATTTTATACTTGGGTTGAAAGAATTATATGTACATTACATCTATGTATTCCTATGTCCTGATACTTCTTTTAAAATGAAAGCATTTTGTAAAAAGATCAGTTAAAAATGTTCTTGTTATCAGGTCTTGTAAACAGAAGTTTAAATGAAATTCAGATAAATAACATGGTAATTTTAAAGCTAAACGGAATCAATTTTCTACCAAAGGAATTTAAAGCTAGTGGCAGTCGCTAGCTTTTCAGTTTCAAACTTAAGAATGTCATGTAAGCGGCTCCCCACATTTCACACTAAGGGAAATCACTTTTATATATAAAATATTACAACATTTACCACAGGTGATGAAAGTTTAAAAGTATTAAAATTCAGCCCATCTTATTGCTCCTAAATGTTCATATACACTATAATTAATAGTTGACTTATCGTTTGGAATGGTAACATATCATCATACACTGTTAACTATAAATGTTTTTTTACATGATACACAGTACCATCTCTTTTTATGAAGCTTAAATGTAGTCCAAATGCATGGATCAAGCACAAAAAGCTATAGACCTTTTGTTTGCAGAAAAAAATCATTACACTTTTATTATACTTCGAGACAATTACTCAAAACTTTGAAGTGATTAAATGGAAAAGGTCTCCAAAGGATTTATCCAAGTATTGAACAATTCAAGGAGATCTCAGCTCGCCAAGTACTGCTGTGTCAATTTTTAGTAATTAGCTTCTCAAAGTTTAAACACTGCTCACTTTTCATTTATCCCTTAAAGGGGCTCTGACACGTAAAAAAAATCAAAAGGACATACTTGTCAGTTGATTATTTGCACAGTTAGACAGGAAATCTTGTTTCACATCCCACTTTGCCACACTTTTCATAAAAAGTGTGCATTTGTTGTAAAATTTGCGTATTTACACACATAAAAAGGTAGGCCTAGACCTACAATCTTGGACAAAACTGTTGGGACACTTTGTCATAATATTCTTGAATCTCATTTCCCAGGTTTGCATG
>WURT03049336.1:0-14348 GCA_009936505.3 Holothuria glaberrima
TATGTGTGTGTGTATACATATTACTTATAACAGCATTTGTAGAACTATTCTTTGCATTACATTTTAGAATTACTTTTTTTCTCAAAAAGGGAAACGCTTGAGCCTTCTTTTATCTTTTCCTCCTATCGGTACTTACAAAATGGATTGTTTAACCTCTTGAGATATACCCTTTCGCCTTAGGAGAATTCCTCTTTCTCTAAAAAGGGCTTTTAGCAAACATTTCACAGTGATACACTGATAATCACTTAATCTGACGTAACAAAATCTTAGGTCAGCGTATATAGCAGTGATATATACGGTATGTACAACTTTATTCTGTTTTAGGATATTCACATATAAAAGCAAGAGATCTTTGGACAGTTCACCGAAATCTTTTCACAAGATTTAACATGACCCACATTTCGTTTTCTAAAAGTGCAGTATGAAATGGAATGGGGTCATTATCGACAGTTTTTAAGTATGCAGATTAGTGTTTTTAAAAGTCGCTTATAGTAATGTCGTAATGGTGACAACTAGTTAAATGCATAAAGGAAAATGCATTCGTAGCTGTTACGCAAAGTGAAGTTTCAACAATTGAGTTGTCCTCATCTGCAGAATGCCTTTTCGCTTTTTACCTTGACAGTATTATTTAAAATAAACTTTTCTTCAGTTTACATTTAATAACTAATCGACGCAAATCAAACTGATTACTCGGATTGGCTTGAAACAAACGAAAGGCAAGAAAAGATGCTGAAAGTGTATTACTACCGTACATAGACTGAAAGTCGTAAATGCCACTCCAAATGCGACACGCTTAAAGAAAATCGTTGGCAGCTAAATAGTTCTTGCCGAAGAATCGATAACTAGCAGACAATGTCAGCGTGCTTTATGTTGCAAGGTTATTTGCATTTTAGGCAAAGAGTATTTCATGGAAACGGCACTCGAAATGGATCTGGGGGAAGACTTTGGAAGTACTAATGATTTTCACTTCAGACTGGCGATAAAGCACATTTCCTGTTTTCCCTAATGATATGCAAAACTGACTATACACACGCTTTCAAGAACTTCGTAACTTATGTCCATATGTGAGTAAAATTATTCTGTTTGTGAGGGGACGTTTTCAGAATTGCTAACTACGGTATGTTATTCTGAATAAAAAAGCACAGTACGTTAATGCGATACACTCAAGTCTGCACATTTTATTTGGGGGTTTTTAATAATAAGCGTACTAAAAATAAAATGCAAACTTTTTTATACTCCCATAGTACCGTACAACACAACAACGATGAAAGGTGTATTGCAAAACCCCAGAGCCAAAGAGCTTATCATTTTTAAACCACGAAAAAGTAAAACCAACAGGTGATGAGATAAAATTTAGAAACAGAAGTTTGTATAAAGATTCAAGTTAATGAAAGCTTTTTAAGGTGAATAATGTGAACGTAGTGCGCCTACTTGAATTAAATATGTACATATTTCGCGTGTACGTTGGAAGAATCCAGGATCAACAGCCAAAATTTTTCTGACATTTATTTTTATGTTTACGAAAGTTTTTAGTTCCGAATGATACAGTGGCGTAATTTTCGTCAGATTTCAAACAATTATTGTTAAAGTCATGCAGTGTACTGCCGACGTGAGAGATTCATCTATTTTTTTTCTCGCTCTTTCATACATCGTCGGGTAGGAATATCTCCCACTGTTTTCTCCAGGCCGGTAGCCAGACAAGGTGTTGTAGGAGCGAGGTCTGTACCATAGTCTCGAGGAGGTGAGATATTTTCCAGGGGAGAGATAAGAAAACAGTTATTGGGGCAATAATCATTTTTTTTTATTTTTTCTCCTAGGGGGAAATCTATAGCGGCAAAGCTTCTGCCCCTTTTATCCGGACCGCCCCCTCCAGCAAGAAGGCTCATACGTATCGGGGATACCAAATTGTGTGTGTTCTAAGTAAGGTCTTATTTACCGTCCTGTTTCATGTTAACAATACAGGGCACCACCATTTCCCATTCCTCCGGAAGCCGATAATGCTCACTCTGTTCACTTTTTAACCTTGACCACTCACCCAAGCATCTTTGTCTTTCTCATGCAATTCCAAGTTAGTAACCAAATGGGCAGGGGCGTAGCCTGGTCTTTGCCTGGGAGGGTGCGACAATTGAGAAGATGGAACTCAATTCCAAAAAGCGAGTACAAGTGCTTGTATAAGCAACACAACAATGAAGGGGGGTGAACAAAATGTTTTGAGAAAGATGGGAACTGCTGAAGTATTCCCAAGATTGATAGTTTTCATTGTGTTTCGTCCTCAAATTGGGTTCTGACACTGGAAAAATCCCCACCCATCCCCTGTCTGTCCCCTAAGGTTTTGAAATACAGACGAAGTAGGTAATCACTGATTGATTCCCTATTCTTCAATCATTAAGCAGGAGAACATCATAACGAGTGAACCACAACCATCATCTCAGGCTACAAAGATTCATCTGAAAATGAAGATACACCTCTTAAGGGATGAAAAGTCTTAAACGAGAAACTACCAGAAGAAACTTTCACTAAATGATTTAACACGCTCAAACCCTGCTTGATAGTCAGGCACACTTAGACTTATTACCCATTAGGTAGAACACAATCTCATGCTCCTAACTGAGGAAAATAAGACTTTACGTAGTCGTCAACTGCCTATAACCTATGGAAAGACGTAAGAATTCCTGTGTGAAGAATAGGTTCAGTCTTAATAATATTAAGGATTTATAACCCTGGCCTATCAAAATAAGGACCCGAAATAATAAAGTTAATAACTTATGAAAAACCTTCCGAGAATGTCGCTCCTAGCTCTCCTGCAGTGGCGTACTCAGGATTTCTCTCAAGGAAGGGGGCATGCATTATGTTGAGTGATCGCCGGCCTGGGAGAGGGGTCTAAGGGGAGGGATGTCCCCCTTGAAAAGTTTTGAAAAATTAGGTGTCTTTAAATGCAGACTGGTGCCACATAATGCTACCTTTTTAAAGTAAAATTTGTGTTACAAAATTTGCGTATTATTAGGAACTAAAATAAAAGGGCATCAGTGATCGCATGCGTGGGGGAGGGGTCTTAGGGGAGGGGTGTTCCCCTCCTCTTCGAAAATTTTTGAAAAATTAGTTGTCCTTACATGCAATCTGGTGCCACCTAGGCTACGTTTTGAAGTAAAATTTGTGTAACAAAATAACGTATTTTTAGGATCTAAAAGAAAAAAATGGCATCCGTGAGGGGGCATAGCCCAACGCCCCCCCCCCCTGCGTACGTCACTGCTCTCCTGTAAAATTTTCAAAGGGTTGTTTTTGAGAACGACACTTAACCCTTGCTTAAATTGCAGAAGGAAACATACTTATTGAGAACGACACTCTGAACCCCATGCAAAATAATGCTAAGTAAATTAAAGTGACCGTCGAAAACCATTATACCTGTAAGAAAGAGTTTTCCATGTAAACCAAAATTAGCTAAGGAGGGGATACAAGGTACTACCTCTAAAATCCCTTCAACGCAACTGGAAACAAAGGCGACCCACACTAGGACTTGTCAACATCCACACCATTTACGCAAAAATTATTGCAATATGAACTTGCCATAAATATAAATGGCACCTGTTTACGTGTATACCCTCACAAGCGTCTGTTCCTCAAGATCTTGTAATGGCAAAGGGAAGGCTTAGTGGTAAGTGAAAACTGCGTTATACCAAAACAAAATTCAATGTGCTTTACGAGAAGTTCTCAGATTTTACAGTTTTGATACTTTTCTATCATAAGATAATCTTGATTTTATTACCAAAATCGTTTATAACGGTTTGCTACTGATCACGTTTGGCCATCTTACGAGCCAAAGCAACAGAAGCCGGTCTAGTCTAGTCACAGCAGGGTGGGGGGGGGGGGTTCCTAACATCTCCCTGGTCACAGAGACCAATAATAATCAATCCAGGCACATCTCTTGAAAAATGCCTATCAAGTCTGGCCTTTCCTTCAAATGTGCATGGTGCACCGACTACCCATGTGGCGTCAGAAAGTGCACCACCTACCCTTACATCACTTTGTTCATATGGATTTTTTAATTCCAAACAATTTATGACAGCGTCACAGCTGAAGGGTGCATAATCCTTAATAACGCCAAATGGGTCGATATTTCTACGATATACATTACTGGCTATTCACCCCAATAATCTGAGTATAATGCATTCGTGACGTTGCTTATACGAAGCTGACAGATAAATTTGTCGAATTGTATGCTCTTGAAGACACACGTGTGAAGGGTGGGGTGGAGGTCAGGGTGGGGTGGAGGTCAGGGTGGGGTGGAGGTCAGGGAGTAACACGGTAGTACTCTTATTGAGCCTTTTTTCGCCTAATATTTTTGAGAACTTTTTTGTCTCATTTGAGCGGAACTCCAAATGCTGCGGGGAGGTGCGTCCGCACCCCTCAGCCTACTCCCCTGCTATGAAGGGAGGCCCCTTCTTCCTAGAAAACCAACACCCCCAAAAACTTACTATTGCCTTAAAACATAGCCTATTTGTAAATCTATATCTCCCCTTCCCCGCTAAAAATGTTTTACCCTTGAAAGATATCTCACCTCCTCCAGTATCTAATTGTCTGGTTACGGGCCTGCGCATTCCATGACGGCGTGGGCACCCTTATCTCCTACCCCCAGTTTTCTGTGTTGTCGCCTACCTCGCTGCCCCTTTTGCAGCCATTATTACGTAATACCAGACATCGGCAGTTAGTGTTCGAATGATCAGGGCTTTTCTGTGCTAATCACCCTGCCACACTTTGGCTGGCTTAGTTTTATAAAAAGGTTTACTATGAGCCACACCCTATCATTAGCAGTGGGCGAAATAATCAATTAGTATATATTTAAGAAAAAGAAGATGCGAAAAGAAACTTGAAAAATGATTGGAAATCACATCTGGTCATACGTCAAACAAGCAGTCCATGACGTCAAGTGACATACTCGTAATAAAAACAAAGATGGAAGTGGAAAGTAGATAGTTGGGTTAAAAACTCAGCAGATTAACAGAAAGTTGTGCACGATGAAGGCGGTTTTCATTGCAATTGCACAGCTTATATCTCCCACAAAGCTCTCTTGTGTATTTATTCACAAGAGCTGTGCGGCGTGGCTTTTCAGTCTTGTGGCTCTCTGTGGCGGTAGCTCCTTTGGGAACGCTTGCCGGCCTTTTGGCTAAGATCGTGTTTAGTATCTGTTCTTTTCAGCCAGTCATGAACGGGGCCACGCATTACAGACCTTTGATGTGGAGCTCTGAGTGTCGAGAGGTTGGCCAGTTCACTCAGTTGTCCTTTCGGGGACGCAGCTCCTTGGGGGAACAGAGCTCTCTCGGGTGTAACGTTTGATTTTGCCCCTTGGCTCTTCGCAAGAGTCGAAGGTACTTTGGAAAAAGTGGCTCTTTGTGGTCATAACTCCTGCTGTTTCAGATTTTCGCCTACCGTGGAAGAAAGTCCACATACATTTTCTTAAAAAGCTGAAAAAAGCTGTGTACCACCCCGAGTTTATAATCATGTCCACCAACGGATAGTAGTAAATTCACCCATCAGAAGTCTGTAAATAAAATAGTGTTTGACGTTCAACTTATACCGCAATAAGTTGTAAACAGATATATTTTAATTGTAACCCTTTGAACATTATTCTAAAAGAACAAATCAATTTATTTGATGGAATATTTTTAATTTTTCCTGTTTTGTGTTTTTCTTACCTTCAAGCCCATAGTTTTTCATGATTGATTGGATGCCTATGGATAGTTACTATGAAAATCAACTTTCACTACTTGATTGCAAGGCAAATTTTAAGCACCCTTCAGTGGCATAGCTGTAGCTTGTGCCGTCCACAGGGGTATTTGACTTTATGAACCCATCATTGTAGGGTAAACCTATCTTTTTAGTTGCAGTAAACAGAACGTACCTTCCCCTTTAAACTAAGTTGTCCACCCACCCACCAACTCACCCATTCATCCACCCCTCGTCCCGGCTAGTGCAATCCCACAAATTTCAAAGAGGTTCCAAGCACACATAAACACATGGTGAAGTTCGAATAGGAATTTCATGTTGACTTGGCCTGCACAGTTGACCGTGGTTATCTCCTTAGATCAAGCCACAAAGATGTGAGGAAACTAACCTCTGGTTCGCATACCATCTGGGGACTGCGCTTACTAATTATCACAGAAGCATGTCATGATATATCTTTCATACTTACACTGGCCTTTGTGTTGGACATATTATCGTGCCATTAAAGGAGTAATAACTAATAAACCCACCACAGGTCTTCATTTTAATGAGAAAGCCGCAACAAAAGCTCGAACGGAATACAGCTATTATCTTCTTTATAGTTGTTACAATATCGGCAAATGGCATAAGCCTATATTGCGCAACGAGCTAATTGACATATTTTGACTTTTTGTTGACATTTCATGCTCTCTTAATAATGGAATCATTTCCCTTTTCTGTATTCTTCTTTTGCTTAGTAGGCTGTTTGTTTCACGTTTCTCTTCACACAAGATGCTACACATTTTTCAGCATCAAAGCAAGAAATAAAAAAAATTAAAAAATAAAAATTGCCGACATCAGTGAAAGTGCATTTCTAGAGTCAGTTGAAATCTCGAAGCATATCAAGACAGATTAACAGAAAGCTGGTTAATAAAATCCAGCATATGACGTCACGGAAGACTTGTTATTATGTATTTGTTGTTTTATTTAGAAATAGCATTTTGGTTATGAGGCATAACATATATTAACCAAGCACGATATGAAGATTTTGGCTAAGTTCGGAGGGGGGGGGGGAAGATCTCTGTTTGACTTTTTGGGGATGCAGAATGGTAAAATGTCTCAAGGGCTTGCCTTGCGGCGTTGGGTCCAGGGCACGCCGTACTACCCGTGGTGGGGCCAACTGGATGAAGCCCACGAATGTATTGCTTGACTGATTGATAGATTGGTTGATTGATTTTAGTAGTCGTAATTTTTGGAAAAAGATGACCCAATTCCATACGTTTCAATTTATTAGAGACTAAAATTGATCCAAGAACTTAACAACATCACTTGGCCCTATGTTGACTCTGTAGCGACATCATAGACTTGTTTAGAGTTGTTCCCTGGTGATCTCTAAATGTCAGTATCTCGATAATCAGAGAACAGTTTTATTTAGCATTTTCAAGATCTTATCATCTTTTGAATCTATACCGTATCATAAGACGAGGATTCTAAATAAGGTTGTATTTATCGTTAAAGGTTTGAAGTCCATAACAGTCCTGTCCTCAGTAGGAGTCAGAAACAACCTCAGTTGTCCCCCTATTGGATCGGTGACTAAAAAGTGCCTCTATCAAAAGTAGAAGATTCCTCTTTTCACATCTATCTCGCTTTGTAGAAAGCTTCTTTCACTTGTCGTATTTCAGTGGCATGCTTAATTCTACAACTCATAAGGGATAGCTTTACATCAAATGAGTCGACGTACTCATTTCAATGCACCGCAATTCACGAACAGAACTATCACGTGATACCCTGATAACCACCTCAAATAGATATTTTTGTGTCAAGCAGTTAATGTGATTTGACAACAGAACATCTTTCTTATATTAGCCTTTAGTGTTTGGTTGAATGAAGCAGCCATTATTCCGTTTGGCGGTGGGACGGAAGTTAGTTTGAACAACACTTAGGACACCCTTCCATGAAGAAGATACGTCAATATTCATTGCATCCTATAAGATTTAATTTATACGGCCATGGTATATCCTGAGGGGAAGGGGTACTTGTTTGACTTCATTTAAAGGAGAATTTTTATGGGATGTGATTGCTGCCGGGTATACATGCTCCAGAATGACAGGCAACTCAGTCTTGTTCTAAGAGCGGTCCAAAGTTTTGCGCAGTCATTTGAATGAAAAGGGGAGCAGAAGGTATAAATCACGAATTTAGATCGTTGACGATTGACAATAATTTGTTTATTCACAACAAAAGAGGCCACCAAGGATCAGTTGAATCTGAAAAGTGAACACGGCAATCCGACAAGGAAAAGAAATAACCTTCTAAAAGTTATTAACTGTTTGCCAATCTCAAAATCGATAGGTTAATTTTACCTATTTTTACCCATTGCGGATACGTATGTCACACACTCATTTGCAGGGGTAAAAAATACCCAAATTGCTTAGCTGATTACCCAAAGGTATGGAAATAAAAAATACCAACCAGAATGAAACTTTACCCGTTTTACGAAACGAAAGGGCACTTTAAAAAGTGAACATTTACACAACTTCCTTTCTAGCTATCTTCAGTTAACCGTGTGTGTGAATGTATGTGCATATTCCCCCACCACCCGCCCCCAAAGAATCCCCCCCCCCCCCCCCCCCCCCGTTTTCAGGATCCTGCCGGAGTGTCTCAGAAGATACCGCCCCAAATACGTGTTTCTGTATACAAGATGGAAGCTTTAACATAACCTTTACCGAGACAAACCTCCATTCCCAACCTCGAATGTAGGCTAAACATAAATTTTGGATAGCATGCATGTACACATATAAACCTACTTAGCCAAAGCTTAACAGACTGCATACCACGCGTGATAATTCAATATCATTTGAGCGTCACGAAGTAAACTAAGGTGTTGCCCTGTCTTCTATTAATCAATTTCCCGCTTCAACTATGATCTTTCCCGGAGCGTGACATCATGGTGTGCGAATGTTCATAATTTTGCCACCAGTTAGTGTAAACATAACTTGAGGCAAATGACCAGTGCCTTTAATTTGTATGACATACAACATACCAGCCGGTCCGTATAACCAGACAAAGTAATGAAGATGCGATATACCTTTCAGGGGGAACTTTTTGGGGGAGTCATATGCTAAAATGCTCTAAGCCATTTTTAATTTTGTAGTGGGGGATTTTTTATAATGAAATCGTCCCCTGCCCCCTCCCACCTTGGCTACGGGCCTGCATACCAGTAAGTGCTTTTAATATTTTTCTTCATGAATTTCAATGGTTCTTAGGCCTGTAGCCACATAAGGTATTAAAAGTGGTAAACATTTTTGGGGGAGCAAGAATTTTTCGGCGATAGGAGAGAGTTAGACCTTAACTTAATGTCAATAATGCTCTCAAAACTTTTAGAGGGCAAGAATTACCGTAGATCCCTCCAAATATAGCTGACATCAATTTGCAAAATATGCAATGGGGTACAATCTTTCAATTGGTATTCTTTGACATTGCATGTTGCTAATCTTCTTTTCGTTTTTTAAAACGCTCCTCTTCCTGTCCTTACCCCCCCCCCCTTTCGACTATCTTTCCATCTCCCCTATCACTCAACGATCCGTCAGGCAGAGATCTTTCTCCACCGTAGCAAAACTTCAAACGATCAAAGGCACAAGCACTCGCAACAACTTTACTTGAAATATTTGCTTAATCTATTCTCAGTCTCCTGTTTTATGAAATGCCAGAAATATTGAATATATACTCATTCAAGGTAATCCAAGGTGATATTCTGCACGAATTAAACAATACAGTACCAAAATATACGGTGACATTAAAAGAGCCACATATGTGTATTTAGGATATCGAGGTACTTAGTAACTCAATGTGGGGTGACTGCGTTTTCTCTGTGTTATTTGCCCCTTGTCGGAATTCCGTTGCTATCGTTTATCCTCTCTCCTCTCCACAAATCCGTAAGTTGAACAAATGTGCCGTATGACATCTCTGATCACGTGTAACTAAATTTTCATACCACGGCAGCGATGTCACTAATTAGAGGACCCAGAAATATTTATCCCTTTACGTGATTACTTTTCCGGGCCCTCGCCGCACCCACCACCACCCCCCCCCCCGCCACTTGCTTTCAATACAAAAGGAATTTCCTACCATACAATACTTGACACATAGACCCTGAAGAGTCTGGTCAAATAGTTCTACTGCCGAGACAAATACATATCTCCTCAATGCTCTAATTGCGTACAATGATCACACGCCCACCTCTCACCTTCCCCTTTCAAATGTCTCTCTTTCACATCATGGTGAATACCGATCTTAAGATGGACACAACTTTGAAGTGAGGCCAAATGTGTGGGATTTAAGTGAAGGAGACGGAAGGGAAGGATGGATGAATTCGCCGACAAAGACTTCGCAGAGTCGGGCTAGAAGATGACCGTACCAGGAAGGTGTTAAAGCTTATTATTTAAGTTTCCCGATCGTACCTAATTTGATATGATTATTGATTAATAAGGTGAAAGCGCTTGTCAATTTCATGACACTATAGAGAAAAGATCGGAAAGTATACCTATCTTAATTTCCCGACTCACACTTTGTCTGAGAGACTTGGCCCCGATAATTTCTTGGTCGAATTACACATGTACACCGTGACTTCGAAATGACATAAGTGTGCCAATTAAAGCATAATCCCGGCATGAAAGGAAGTGACGCAGCACAATGTATTACGCTTAAGTCAAGCCAAGGTATTATACCATTGTCAGATAACGTACAAATTGTCAAATGTCAGTGAGATTGTTTTGTCAAAAATGGGGGAGGTGCTTGAGCTAATCTTCCATCCACTATTGCGCATACAAGACAACACCACCAGGGACAGATGCAGGCAGGATTGTAGGAAAGGGGGGGTCCACTTGGGCCGAAGGCACGTGTCGGCCGCGAAGCTGGGATGGGGGAGGGTTTGGGAGTGGGTGTCCCCCTGCCGACAAAGAAACTGTCCAAAAATTTCACATGAAACAATGCAATTTGGTGATTCTTACAACTTAGATCACAGACGCTGACGCTAAAGTGACAACAATTATGTCAGTATTTCCCTTCAGAAATAGAATCAGCAGCATTTTAGCTACCCCCAGTGGCTCTGGTAGGATTTGATGATCACAGAGCACCACAGAAAATGCTTTCGTAACCCAAATAATCGGTGTAAATGTGCATAAATGTATATGCGATACCTTTGACACCTAGTACGGACGTGCCGTCCCGGGGTAGGGGCCTGACGGGTGGGGAACATTTCAGAAATTTTTGTTCTTCAAAAGTAGCTTATAGATGCAAAATGGTGCAATGCTATCTTTGCACAATTTGAAACTGATCACATGTTGAAAAATTCTTAGATTTTAGTGGATTTGTTTTACGTTTGTTGGATGTAAGGGGTGGGTGTGGTGTCTAAGTGGAGGAGGTGAAACTTCTCCCCTTGAGAAATTTTTCTTTATGTAAGATGACATAAATGCTTAACTTTGAACTGATTACATGTCTAGGAATCACGGTAATTTAGAGATAGTTTGGCTGGCTGTGGCATGGCACCCCTCGAATGTTTGAAGCAATGGGACCGGGATAGGACAGTGTGTTGTTTTAATTGACATCCAAATTACACTACAGGAAAGCTAGGCACTTCACAAAAATTAGTTTAACTAATTTTGAACGAGAATCTAAAATGAACAGCTCCCAATGGGGAGTGGTGGAGACGGAGGGGAAAAGGTACAGGAAAAGCAGTAGATGATTCATAAGCACCTAAGACACCCAATTTTTCAAAAATTTTCAAAGGGGAGGGGGTACGCCCTCCCCTTAGATCCCTCCCTCAGTCCGGCGAGCACTTAACATACTGCATACCCCCCCCCCCTTGAGAGAAATCCTGTGTACGCCATTGGTTATGATAAGGGTTAAGTTAGCATTTTGGTATTACAGATACACCTCTGTGTTCCAACACATATCTCGATAACACTCACCATTACATTCAACGTATAGACTCATCGAAACAGAGACATATCAGAACAACGAGAAGTTGGATGAGAGAGATGTAACCCTTCAGCTTTTGGTATTTGACAAATCAATTAAATTGATTAGTGTTTCCTGTTTTGGTTTCCACCGTATGGCAGACTATGTAGGCCTACTCATTCAAACAAGGAACTTGAAAACGAGCAGCCACACCGATGGCATTTATACTTGTGTTACCAAGTGTGGAGAATGCCGCTGAATTCTGAACACTTCAGAAAAAAAACCTTAAAAAGAAAGTAGAAAACAGGAATGAAAACATAAAATCAACAGTAAATTGTTTCAGTTAACTGATTCTGGCCACCTTTTCCTCTTTTGGTTTGCATAATATGATATGTTATATACTCAAAAAACTACATAGAAAGGTGACTCAGGTATTATTGTAGGAAAAACAGGCCGGGGGAATTTGACAACTTCAGGAAGGACTTATGTAAAAAATTTATGAGGTCGGTCGGTCATCCGGGTCTTTTCGTTACCCTAGCAACTTTGGAGTGAAACAACAACTGACTGCAGTATGATTATATGGGAACTCTTTACGCGCTACTCTGCTGGAGTGAAAACAATCCCTATACTACACTGTGTGCCAAATACGCGCAATACATTTGTTTTCACTCCATTTCATCGTTGTCATGGAGAAGTGACGTGTCACCGACCGACCCCATAGGGAAGGAGAATTTAAAACCATTAATTAATAAAAAATTACTTCTAATGGCCTTTTCAGTATTCCTACACTTCGTATATGAATGGGCATACAGTAGTCATAAAGTTAAGAGCTGGATTTTAAAGGCAATCTTGTACTCAAAATTTCATGTGCGATCCGTAATTTTAAACTATCTACATTTGTGGTGTGGACCACTTTGTGAGTATAATTTGAACTGCAAGCACAAACTAATCTATGCGGTTCATATACTAGGCTTCTACACGTAATAGGTACCACTTCGTTTTATGAAAAACGAGACCAGTGAAGCAGGGCCGTACCCATAATGATGAGAGGGCCAAAAAAGTTATCTCCTGGTAAAAATTTTCGTCAATAGAAAACTTTTAAGAACAAAAAATGACTATTGCCTCAATAATTCTTCGGTAGCCCATCTAGCCCCCTGAAAATATTTCGCCCTCTGGAAGCTATATCTTGTAGTGTCTTATCTGGCACGGACCTGTGTCAAAATAGGCACTGTATCCACTCAAATATCAAAGCACCTGGAATTGTGTTTAAAGAGGGATTTGCATCACCCCAAGTATGACTTTTACTTGGGGGTAAGCAAAAGTCTCAGTTGGTGACGACTCCTTGATTGACATCAGAGTTAAAAAATTCAAAAGATGCAGAGCAGCTCATATTACATGGCATGCACAGAGAGTGTTTTAATTACACATTAGGGCCTTACATACACACCAGGATAAGCAATAAACTATGTTTGTGTCTGCACAAGGAGAAGCCAAAGACAGTTATGGGTGGAGCTAGAACTTAGTTGGGAGAATTGGAAGTGTCTGGGATGGGACTTTTCCCCCCTTTAAAACAAAATTTTATCATGTTGGGAGGGGGTTATGTCCCCTACTGTTGAGAGTTGTAAGTTATGTCCCTTTCTGTTGAGAGGGGTTAATGCCCAAGCTTCTCCCTCCTTCCCCAGATTAAGCATTCGCCTCTCTTGATTGGACTAGCAAAACTATTTGTTCCTTTGACCAAATCTGATCTTTTCCGAATAAAGAAGGTAATCAAACTGTATGTGGTTGCCGGATATGGTACAAAATAGCCCAGTGCCTGATTCCAGCCTAATAGCGTACTGAACAAAGGGACGATGGGAGACTTCGCCCCTTGCAATAGCTTTGCGGAGTTTCTCCACGAGCTAAACATTTACAGGTTTAAGATTATACTTCTTTCCTACTTAAAATATCATTTAGTTAATACAGGGCCATGGAGTCAAGAGTACTCCAGGACCCAACCCTGTTCGTGAACTGCTCAAGGCTGGACCAGCCAATGCGCAGAGTAGCGCCCTAAGCGTTAGCTATCCTAGCGACGCTATTGGTTTTGTTCCACCAAGCTGACAACCCGGAAGAGATTACATATGGCCCACTGGTAACGAAATGGACAAATTGAACCCACCACCCGACTAGCTCCTCTGAGCCTTCAGTGAAAAAGTCCCTGGCAATGTTGGTTTCTTTGCAAGTTGTCATGACGCTGATGAATTTAAACCACTTATACACAGAAAGCCAAAAAAAAAGATATTTTTGTATTGTTCGGCCCTTTTGTTTGTACGATAGGCCTATCTGGGGCGGAATTACAATCTCGGAAAATTACAGGGAGACAGCGGGAACTTGAGGGTCACCAGTGGCAGCAGGTATCAATGAAGGGCTGAAGACGGTCATGGGGGACAGTTAGAGTAGCTGGTAGAGAAGGCCTAACAGTGGTGTCATAATTGCTAAACACCCCACAAAAAGACAAAAGAAAAACTGATGAAATAATGAGATTTCCCAAACATATGTGCCCAATCAGTCGGTTATGTCCGGCTCAAGGTTTGCGAAAGGTTTAACATAGTCGTAGGAAAAGGGGGGCAGTGGGGGCGACCGCCCCCTCTCGATGGTGGGGGCCGAAACCCTCTTTCGCCCCCACTTTGGATGGCATGCTAGAATATGTATATATATAT
>WURT03049347.1:0-14347 GCA_009936505.3 Holothuria glaberrima
TGTCTCATAAACCGTCTCGACTCCAAATTTGGCAAAATAACGGACTCGGCTTCGCCTCGTCTGTTATTTTGTCAAATGTGGAGTCTCGATGGTTTATTCACCAATAATAGTTCGCCAAATGCGATTTATTCCTTAAGTGTAGTTCATTCACAAGGAAGCTAAAGTATCTTATTGCAAAATTTACTTTTAATCGAAGTTTTTTCCAATATTTCCTCAAGCTGGTCACAAATTTTCATTTTGTCATATTTTTATGAATATTCTTGTGAATTGTACAATTACTTTGTCCCTTTGATGTTCACTGTTACGGAGAGATTAACAACAGACACTACACCAAAAAGGGGGTTGTGTCCTTACGTGGGGACCACAGGGATGACATGGACTACTTTCAGTAAAAAGGTGAACCTGGTAACATTCAACAGTGTCTAGCGGGTGCTCTTTGGCGGGAAGCAAGCACCTACCAGTGCCTGGCGCACGGTTAATATCAACCTTGCACTAAGGAGGGGGACTGTTCCGTTTATCATGTCCTCCCATGGCCACCATGTTGTGTTTCTATTAGTCACATTTTTCTTGAAATTTTTGTGAAATGTTACTTTGTTGTAATTTATCACTGCCAAATGACCGTGGACTTTTGAGCCATTCTACCGTACCAATAAACATAAGGGCACATCACGCAAAACCCTTCAGTTTAGGAAACTGATCCCATGCACTTTCAACCAACAGGGATTTCCGTTAGTATATCAGTATTAACAGGAAAGAATTAAAGATGTTTTATCACATTTCTGGTTTGTGTAACAAGTTAAGATAAAAAGTGGGTAATTTCAAAAATATATATACATTTGTAATTTTAAATTTTTACAAAAGTACAGTCGTTTTTTTAGAATGATTTCTTCATACAGCAAGATTTAAAAGTAAGATCCTGTGCATAGTCGTGAAGTTGAGTGGAAATGGTACATTGCATACAGCATAAGGAAAGGGTAGATTGTTCAGTTACAGTACACATACTGTAGTAAATGACGTTTTTGGAACTAAAATTTATGGACATAAAATGTTGCTTTGCACTGCATTACCTTTAGCAAGAATATAAAGTACTTACAGTATTGTAAAAGTGTTGCACTAAACAGGCCTCGATTTTAAGGAAATTTTATGGTTGTCCATCGGACAACCTGTCTTCAAGTTTTGATTGTCCAAATGAAAATTTAGTTGCCCAAAAAAAATTTGCAGTAAGCCTAGAAGCCTTTTGTTGTCTTTTTGCATGAACTTAATAGTTGTCTCCTGCAACCAGTCGACTGTTAAAATCAAGCCCTGACTATAATTTACCTGAGGGTGACTAACATACAGCCATTGTACATTTAACCTTGACAGCTCTAGGCAAGTAGCTTTTCATGAACTTACGGGTTACTGGTCAGCTTTTAAGGTTGCACATGGCAAAGGAATTTTTGCATATAAGTCAAACCTTGGTAGTTATCTTTAATACAGGTCTGCTATTAGAACTCTTGTTCTGCCCATCCTTGCCATTTGCCAACCAGTGATTGACACCATTACAGTATACAGTAGTCTGAATATAATGTCACAAAAACTGCAGAAAGTTTTATACTGGTAGTGTCTTTCAGTCCGAGTCTCTACTGATTTCTTCGTTATTAAAGGGCAAAAACAGTCATCCCAATGTAAATCAGCATACCCTGGTATTCTATGTCATGAATTGCTCTTTTAAATCTGTGACAAACTTTTTTGTTACTAAATTGTTAAATTAATGCAGAATATTTCTGTAGTGTCCATTTAGTATACAATAATTGTGTTTGGAAACACCATGAAATATGCTTGTGTGGGAAAAGAGGAAATTTGAAACAAAAGCTGACATTTAAAAATAAGTATGATACAACTGTTTATTCCCTTTAATGTAAGATACAAGTACAACATCTTCAAAAAAACAGATTCTAAAAGCTAACATTTTTACTCGCGTAGTAGCTCATTAAATAGTCATATCACTTTGTGCACGCATGGTAGTATTGCAACAGTAATTGATATTACAGTACCAATGATCAAGTTTAATAAAACAGCACACCTACCAAACTCCCTAATTTCCTGAGGAGTGTGACTTGAAGCACACCTCGAAAATCTTAAACTCAAGGCCTGAATATGTTAGATATGAAGCCACTGTACGCAAACCTGTAGTTTCATTTGAGCTAAAACATTCAAACATATAGTCAGATATGAAAAAAATGATGTCATTTTTGTATGAAGTACAGTAAAACACTAGTAGTGCTGGTCTGGTGTTATTAGCCTATTAGGTACAGTAGTTACTGCAGTCTTTGCCGATCATAGGTGATAAAAAGTTGGGAAGCAAAGGAGGTTTCTTAATGGTAAATTTGGGTATTTGGAGGGAGATTTTGTCAACTGGAATAAAATAGGTTTTACTTTTTGTACAGGTTGAAATACAGAAGGTGTGAAAAATAGTTTTGACGAATCTTCACTGCTGCATACAGTATTAGCTTGTTACCTTTCTGCACTTACTGTACAGTAGTTCGATCACAAGTTAAATACAGTAGCTAGCAACTGTACTTTACTTTGTAATGACGCATGTCCCAGACAGTGTTACAAATTCATTTTACAGGTAAGGGTTAAATATCTTTGCCTTCAGCCTTGAAAAGCAGTACCTACTATACGTGTACATTATTTTTCAGCTTATCAAAATGCAGTACCATGCATGGTACAGTAGTTATAACTACCAGTATGTTGTGGGTGACAGATCTACAAGAGGACAAGGTCAGCTTCAGGTTTTTGACTGATTTTGCACTTACGGTATAAGGTCTGCATGATTCCAATATTTTTGGAGTTGGGTGCCTACAGTCCCATTAGTCATGACGCTGATTTGCGTCATGACTCCTACTGTACAATGATGTCATAGGTGATTTATGAACAAATCTCACAAGAGGCTAAAACTGTTGATTACTAGCTCAAAAACACTTATACACTACATGCATCTTAAAGGACCTGATGAGTTGGTTCATGAATTTCATGACTTTTTGTCACACCTGTTGAGTTTTGCTCACATCTTGATGGTAAATGGTCAAACTGAGAGATTCTGAACATCTAACACACAGCTGAAATGGCAATGATAGGGTAATTAATGATTAAAATCATGTATTACAAATTCGTGACCAGACACTTTTAACCGTTCAGTATTGATAATATGCAACCCTTGTTCAAATACAACCAATGAGTAAATCTTATACCAACTTGATTGACAGGCTCTCAACTCCTCTTACGAACAACTGCTGTGATCAAGGCGACAGTTGTTTAGTACATGTTGTACAGTACTGTATTTACCAGAGAGGCTCGTCTATCAAGGGCTTGAATGAGCATCACAAACTACAAGCTTTGAAGTCCATAAAAACTACAGTTTTCACATTTTTGGTAACTGTAGGAAGTGATAAATGGTCAATGAAGCATTTAGAAGCATTTCCATGCAGTAATTTCCTTCAAACTTGTTACAAACTATTCAATATCAACTCAATGAGCCCTATAACAGCTGGTGTGCTGAACTACTCATATCAGTGATTCATATAGAGGTCAGCTGAAAGGAAAACTTGTGATTGAGTCAGAAAGTGACCAAAAAGCCAAAGCTGTATCACAATGCTCCATTAAAACATGCAACAGACTGCAAATTTTAACTTCAAAATATGATTTTTGTGCATACAGTATTTGATATACATTGAATATTTTCCATTCAGAGTCACAATACCAAGGAAAGTGGATTTGCCATCAGACTCTTGGCTATGAGTTGTTGCCCTCAAGTAAGGTTGGCTGATGCCCCAATTGTGCAATAATGTCTTTATTTTCTTCAAGCATAAAAACGTTGGAAGAAAATTGTCATTTTGTAACTGACAGGCATGGGCCAAAGGCAAAAGGAATCTAAGCAGTCATGTTGGCTAGTGTACAGTATGTATTGAGGCATAACCTCTGTGCAATGTTCAAAGCATTTCTTTTCTGCAGGAATCACTAAGCCTTTGGGCTTTCTGGTGTAATTTCTTATTGTTCTGTCTCTTTGTTGACCATGTTTTTGAACAAAGTTATATTTTTACTTCTCTTTCAGAGCACTTCAGAGAAAAAATGCTAACCATGTCGATCAGGAGTGTCTCTGTCGCTGTGTTTGTGTGATTGGTTCATTGCATAAGACAGAAATAGTGTGCTGCAGTGCACAAGCATCCTGAAAGAGTTGCTAGAAACTATTCACCATGACCATGGCAAGCTTGTTCTCCTTTACCAGTCCAGTGGTGAAGCGGCTCCTGGGCTGGAAGCAAGGAGACGAAGAGGAGAAATGGGCAGAAAAAGCTGTTGACTCATTAGTGAAAAAACTGAAAAAGAAAAAGGGTGCCATGGAAGAACTTGAGAAAGCTCTGTCTCGTCCTGGAGAACCCAGTAAATGTGTAACCATACCAAGGTCCCTGGATGGCAGATTACAGGTGTCCCATCGGAAAGGCCTACCTCATGTAATTTACTGCAGGGTCTGGCGTTGGCCAGATCTACAGAGCCACCATGAGCTGAAGGCTCTAGATTGCTGTGAATATGCATTTGGGAAGAAGCAGAAAGATGTGTGCATCAATCCCTATCATTATAAAAGAGTTGAGAGTCCTGGTAAGTTTGAAGCTTTTTCATCCTGCAAATTATTCCCTACACCTTTCTTCCCAGGCTCCCTTATTAACTGAATAGGGAGCAAAAAAAGATTTCCAGTTTGATCAGGAAAACTTGGAAGTTGTACCTATGTCAGATGAACTTACATTGCATGTGTGCAGTTCAGCTGTTTAAGGACATGGCAGTCATGGGGACTTGGTAACAAACTGCTATGTGATATGCTGTCACTAGATACTCAGTGTGTGTACTGTATCGTAACATGCCATTTCCAGCTCCCTGCAGTACCTGTACATTATTTTGCAAGATCAGGGTGACAGATTAATTGAACATATTTCATTGGCAGTTTGAGACTAACATTTGCTTTGTTACAGTTATAAAAATAGAAACCTCCACTGTGCAGTAATCTTGGTTAGGAGTAGTCCTCAATCAGGCCCGACACACTATGCTTCATTGGGACTTTTCTCTGTGGAGTAGGTCCTTAGGCGATACTTTGACAAAATCAGGATTTAGCCACAACCACAGCATTATGGCAAACACTTAAAGCTCTCACGACTACAAATCGACTTGGTTACTCACCAAACTGTCACCGATGTAAGTTAACCACAATATAAACACTATTACACCTTCAATGAGTGAAAATGTTGATAAATTTTACAAAAAGATGACTTAAATAATCTCACTTACTATGCTACCTACAAGCAGTTGTCTGGGAAAGAGCTACCCGCCGTGACCTTTGACCACGGTTAGCTTAATCGTCTGCGTGAATGGGTCAAGGTGGTTCCTTTTTTGTACGAAACTTTTCCAGCATGCCATATAAAGATCCTTTGGGTACACAGTCGAGCAGGATATTGGGCGGAATGCTGAGTCGGATAATGGGATGTTATCTGCGTCAATGGGCCTGAGGTGGTTCTTATATGTCACTTCTCAGCATATGATACAGTATAAAGATGATTCGCACACACAGTCGAGTATGGTTATCGAGCGGAATGCCGAGTAGGATAATGGGATTAAGAAGTCATTTCGTCTGCAGATGAGTTAGGCTTCGCATTTTTTGTGAAAATTTTATACAGAATAATTAAACCACGCTCGCAAAGTTGCCAAGAAGGAAGGTATAAAAGTAAACGAATGTAATTTAGAGCTCTTCATTTTCTTATGTGATGGCGTGGTATGGGAAATCTGTGACACATCATTATTATCCCATTTACTAGAAATGTCTATACAGGGAATAAGGGCCTTGTATTCGGAGCGTAGTCTAACAGAGCGTAGTATACTAGGCACTGATTGAGGGCTAGGTTAGGAAGTGTATTTTGTGTAGTCTACTATAGTTTCAGGAGAAAATTTAATTGCATGTTGCAGATACTGTACTTCATCTGAACAGCAGTAGCAGTCAAAATGAAGGAAGGCAGTTTGTACTGTACAGTGTACCTTGTACAGGACCATTGGTCAATTTGTGTGTTATGTCTACCCAAAAATGTTTCTACTTTATATAAAATGTTGATTTTGTAACCTGGTCTACAGTACACATATAAAAGGACTACTTGTGATGTTTTAGGTAATATTAGTGGCTGCAATGACCAGCAATACAGTACCGTGGCTTTAGTAATGTGAAAAAGTACAGTCAGTTCAGTACCTACATTAGATAACTGCTATCATCCCCATGCCATAACTCAAAAGTTCCATACATTATTTCTAGTGTGTAATAATTGCACCTTATATTCACCTGTGTACTATTTTTTGACTGCTAGCCATCTTTCAGGACCTACAATGAATTTCATCTGATCATGCCTGTTACTACTCCCTTTTCATTTCTCAAATGCTATAAACCATGAGTCACCCCAACTGCCTGCATACAACTTTGCTATGACTCACCTATAGAGCAATGTACAACTCAGATGCACTCAGTGTGCCAATTTACATGTTCTCTTGTTTCTTGATTGCCACAGGTTAAGTCTTTCCCAAATGAGTACCTCAAGTCAGTGTGGTTGCAATTTAAATATATTAGAGGAAAGGTTAAACAGATTTAAGTATGCTGTCATGTTTACTTAACATTTCCTGTGATTACGCCATGTCCTTTATATTGCTTGTTCAACCCCAACACTTCCCCATACTGTAGGTTACACTGGTCTCTAAGATTGTTACTCTGCGCGAAAAGCTACTCTGGATATAAAGTTTGTCTTGTGTTTTATTCCTACATTCCCAGATTGTAGAGTATTATAGAGTGTATTGAATATTTAAAGCTTAATAGCTGAATAAATTTTTACACTTGATGTGTTTTGACAGTGTCTCCCATCTCCAGTTATTAGTTTTCAGTAGAGACGTTTTCAGCAATATTCAGTTTTTGAACTCACCTTGCCAAAATAAACATGTTATACAGTATTGTGCAGCATTTCTGGCAAAAGTATCAAATTTAGATACTGTATGAACAATACCGTATTAAGACAAACCAAAAGGCCACTTAAAAGAAGTAAACATTATTTAATCAGGCTTTAAAATTGAATTGGAATTCCATTCAATTTGCTTTCTTTTTGGTTCAGCCTCCTTTAATTAAGAATTTCAGGGAGTCTGGTTTGTCTGTTTTTACATTCTTTCTGTAGACTATAGTGTAGGTATACTGTATGTATGCACTTGTGTAGTAACACCCACTGAGTCTTCAACCAAGTATGGCACACGCCCATTTTGTAACTTCAAAATTTTTCGTCAAGGGATTTGACAATAATAATGTGATCTTTAATCTTGTTTTTGGTGGTACCTTGTCTTTCTTTGTATAAAAATAATGCAGTGATGTTTAGTGGATATGGAGCTGTTACAAACCCCATGGTTTGACCAGAATACAGGTACTATAAATTGATCATACATCTCAGTCTATACAGTAGGATACAGGTTACTGTCTCTCGGTGCAAATTCACTTTATATCTTTAATTGTACACAGAAAGCAGTATTGCTCAGACCTCAAGTGTAATGTCCATTAGGCTACAGTATGTCTTGCCCTCCCTAGGATAGTACATACCATAGGAGCTTACAACTGGGTTACTGATGGAAAGAAAGTAGTTCCCTGTGAATTTTGACAGCTTGTCTTTACCTGTGCACCATAAGGTGTTGCCATACCTGTACTACTGTAGGTGTTGTGATATCCTCCAGGAATTCAAACATGAAATCAGATGCCCTCATTGTGGTTGAGGAACATTGCTGAGCTTCCTTTCAGTCTAGAAAAGGAAGTGACCCGTGTGTATGTGTATTGTTCCGACCTGTAAAGAGGTCAAAAGGTCAGTGATAGTTAACAGAGGTGACAGGGAGTAATAAATAGTCAATATTCTCAGATTCCATGTAAATATACAACTGGGTATGGACAAGAAGGCTTAAAGAGGTGTGATTTTATAGTGCGAGGTTTATGACTGGGTGTGTGGTATCAGTTTTTGATTATAAAATCTGTGGCAACACTAGCTTGACTAGTACTCTGCCCATCATATGGTGATGAAACACTGCCAAGTTCATGTCTTTGCATAAAGTTGTAGTGTCTGACTGATTGTGTGTTACATAATCAGCATCAATCCAGTTATTAGCATGACCATTCAATAATCTGCACTCGTGAAATTCTGCCATTCAACTGATTACCACCATCAATTATATATTTGAAAATTGCAGACTTCCTGCAAAAAAATGTATAAATTCCCACAATGCACATTCTTTAAGTGTCCACCAAAATATCAGCATTGATACTCACTAAACTTGCAAAATTTAAACCTCTCCAAATGATAGCAGTCTTTGGTAGTTGTATTTGTAACTTCTGGTTCAGGACAGTTCAGGTATGTCAGAGGGCATGCAGAGATGGGTTCCTGTTTAAAGTTCATCTCGGAATGACAACACAGTTTGTCAGTCTCAGTGATATTTCAGGAATGGATTTTTCGTTTCTTTCGAAGAATCTTTCAAATTAGACGTAAGTTTTGGGCAAGACCCTCCAAAAATATAAAATGTCCACCTCATATGGCCAAAATGAATACACCATAAAACAATACATACAGTATTTCACATATTTCACTCATACTTACTCATGTATTATTTTAAGGGGGGGTGGGAGATTATTAAGTTTTTTTTTCCCCTGATGTGTGCTTTGAAGATGGGATGGAGCTGGATTGGATGTTTAGATTACAATATGTAGCCTATACCTTCACCTTGCATAGGTGTCTGGTAAATAGCTTGCTGACTGGTAAATGCTGTAACTTGTTACATTTAAAGCACATGTGATGTATGGTACACACTGTAGGATCTGCAACACACACCCTTTAAATCCAGCCAAATGATTACCTGTACAGGTGGGACAGTGTACCCGTAGGTGTAACTTTGGCGGAAGAGTATAAAGCAAAGTAAATAGCCTGGTTATTACAGGAAAAATTGTGGTATTATGAGTCAAGATTTCACAGAAATATTGACAGGAATTTAAACTGTTTGTATGGTGAGGTGTGAAGTTGAAGTGTGTCAATACTGAGTGGTATTGAAAATAGCAGCAAAATGGTTCAGAATTGGGCATTCTGCTGACACACAATGAAGTGAACTTGAAAAAGTTGTGTCAGCACTGCATGCAAAGCAGTGCACAGCTGTGTATACACTCAACATGTACAGTTCTGTAAAATGCATTATCCAGGGGAAGTGTCAGTTTTCAGCTTAGGGTCGTTTGGAGCACTCCCTTGTACGTTTCATGTTATGGCAGAAGTCCTCAATCTAATGGCCCTGACGTTTATGGACATGTTATCACCAGATGCCAGATGCATAACTTTCAGAATGGTTTGCTATCCCGGGGAAGAAGAAACAAAATATTTTAATGGAGTTCTGGATGGCATATATGTAGGGCTTACTGTAAAATAAAACATGGAATCTGGAATAAAATTCAAACTATGTGAAAGAAGAATTTTAAAAGATGTGAAGAAAAAGTGAAAGAAATAGACAAAAATATGGACATTACCAGGAGGGTTCAATGGTATATATGAAAGGAGCAACATTTATTTCTTCTCTGGGTTGGTACACTTAGAGGGAAGTCTTATGAGAACTGCAACAGCCATGTTTGTGAGAAATGCATTTTATAGTTGTCTGCCTAGTTCTCTTTCATGTAGTGTCTGGTCTGTAGAACCAAAGTACCACTGAACCACAAGTATTTTTGGAGTGACTGTAGTATGTAATATAGCACTCTCTCCAACTGTGCATTAGTGGCTGTATTATGCCACCCTGTGACATGAATGTTTGCAGGGGTCTCATCCTCTTGGTTTGGTCCCAGTTCTATATTAGAGGCCATAATGATGAAGAATCATATAACATCTTTCACCTGTTAAAGGACATGTTGACTAAGCATCCATGAAGAAATATTAAAGGGGTGTACTGAGTTGGTTCACAAAATTCACGATTTTTTCACACCTGTTGAGATTTACTCACATTTTGATCATAAATGGTCAAACTAAGAGATTCTGCAGATCTGACACACTTCTGGAATGGCAGTGATAGGGTGATTAATGAATCGAAGCATTTGTTATAAATTCGTGACCAGACACTTTTTACCATTAAGTATTAACCATATGCAACCCCTGTCCACAAAAACTGCAATTTCTCACATTTTTGGTAACTATAGGAAGTAATACATGAGTGATGAGGCTAATTAGAAACATTATCATGCAATGATTTCCTTCAAACTCATCACAAAATAATTGATATCAACTCAATGAGCCCCTTTAATATGGTACCAATATGTGATGTTTACCATAGTCAGAATGATTGTGAAGAGACTTTACAGGAATAATGAAAGTGAAATTGTTGCAGCCCTCAATCAATTTGTGCGTCCATTATGATTAAGTACATATTTCATGCCCTGCTGATTTCATAAAATTTCATAAGCATACAAAGTTAGTGTTTTGTGGTTGATTAGATTACTATAAAGTACAGTACATTTTCATTCAACAGTGCAGAAGGTACTTTAAGTAGTGGATTATGTGAAAAGAATTTGTCTGACTACTACAGGTTGCATACCTTCTCATATAAAGCACATCAGGTGACCAGGAACAGAACATGGTTGTGCTTTGTGTGAGTTTTCCTTAGATCACATACACTTCCGTCTTAAGTACCCCTACTCAGCTGGAATTGTTGTGAAATTTACATCCAGTAGGTTGTGAAAAAATTCCCTCAGCATGTTCTTGGCAAAGTGACATTCTTAACAGCCTAAGCACTGCAAGCTTGAAGGATACTCGGAAGTCTAGGTGTTACATACCACAGTTTTTTGTGGAGAGAGGAGGGAGTGCCAGACAACTGGATATGACATGGAACTATATGTGATAAATATGGGGCAAAGAGGACGTATCCCCATTTTATGTACATGCAAAGAGGTCACAAGAGAAAAAAAATGATGTCAAGCAAGTTGTTGGCGAAGGAATTTAATGTGGCAAGGTCAAATCCTGTATTTCTAAACCTCATACCTTGGTACTGAAATTAGAAGTGACATTTAATGTTTTATTCCACTCTCTTCATTTTCTTTCCCCAGTTCTTCCACCTGTGCTAGTACCACGTCATAGCGAGTCTGTTCCTTCCCACAGTCTCCTGCCGTACAGAAGTTTACCTGAACCACCGTTTCCCCACAATGCTACGTTTCCACAGAGCTTTCAGCAGAGTCAGTCGCCACAGCCAAACATGCCACCAAGCTCACCATTACAGCCGCAGCCATCACCTGGCACCAGCTCAATAGATCCCAACAGCCCTTATGGTGGTGTTCCAGGTATGGTATTTTGATAATGCCTACTGAAAATGCAGTCTGTTTCATCCTTATCACCACCTAAATTAACATATATGTAATTCCCCAACTTGTTTGCAAGTACCATCTGGCATAAATCATTAGTAGTGGGAGAGCACTCTCCCACCATTAGAGGGTGATGTGGTGCAACCATTCTTCCTCTCTCATCTTGCTCGGTGCTCAGTATGCTCTTATATGGTATGTGGAGGTTTTTAGGACTTTGAAGGATTTGATGTTTTGATCAGTAGATGAGAGGGGTCTGTGTCCCTTGGTGGGGAGAGGGATGTCAGAGTGTCAGAGGGAGAAACAGTAAGAAGTAAAATCTTTGCAGTACAGTATACTGTAGTTATTGAAGTTTATTGTGATGTTGTCAGTGTATTGTGGTACCATGTTCCTTTACCTAGTTCCACGTCTCCACCCCATTCCCCCTAATCTACAGTGTACCTTTGGCTATTCAGATATTTGGATGTGCTTGTTTGATGTAATCTCACACACAAAATATGTTTTGGATGTTGTTCTTGACATGTTGTTTTTATGATGGCTATACTCATATTAATGGCCAGCAGCATGCACAAAGAAAGCACTACTGTATATACCAGCTGTGTGACTATGTTGGATAAATTTAAGTGAAGGGTTTCATCCAGGTGCAGTTGCACGTGAGAGGCAGCGCATGCTCAGATTAAAGAAGAGTTGGGGAGTAAATAAATATTTAAGGTGTAATTAATGTTGTTTACCACCAAACTGTACCTACACAGCTGACAAATGTCAATACTCCAGTTTCTTATCTCCAAAATTTATTTAACCATTTTATTACTAGTTGGTGTAGAGAAGTGTAATTGATTTTACAATGGATGAGCATGAAATTTGTGGTTATGGTTTTGTTATGAGTAATCATGCTCAAACAACTGGCTGCAGTTACTGGATTGCAGTTTTATTGTTGTGTTGTATGTTGTACATTGTAGAGGAAAATAATGCTCTGGGAAAAGACTGAAACTGAACACTGCATTTGACCTGGCAGCTCTTGTCATCTGTCCCTCTCCCCCTCCCCTCCCCCCATGCTCAGGACTGGCCACATAATTTATTCATGGGGGGGGGTTGGGAATGATATCTTTTCCTTTTATAATTCTCTACAAATTGCAATAGTAGTAGGCAGTGTTTCTGGCTGATGTTGGTTGTTATGAGGTTTCACAAAACAAGTGGGCTTTCAAAGAAGTGTTAGAAAATTTATTTGTTTTGATAGTGTAGTGCAGGTAACACAGAAATCAGTGTTAATTCTGTAAGCATTAAAAGTAACACTTTGGTGGTATGAAGCCTATATGGAAGTGTACAAGACATCATGAAGATTTTCTTTGATCTTGCAAACATTTGGATCGTGTTACTGAACACCTGAATGTATGTTTGTTAATGCATGTTTGAAAAATTGGGAAGCTGCTTGTCTACAATTTCAGATACTTGGAGGGAAATTTTGCAAATTGGAATGAATTTTCCTTTTTTTTGTATTTTTCCGTAGCCTTTGAGGCTTTGAACATGCCTTAACTTCATGTTGTTGTCTTTAAGTATGAATGAGGTCAAGAAAAGGAAGAAAATGACCTACTTCTGAAGGTTTGTTTTACTCTTCACAACACCACCTATAAATGTACAGAGAATATTTATGGGAAATCGTAAGAATGGCAAATGGTATCAAATGTATAACAGGCACTGCATGTGTCCCACTCAAAAAAAATGTAAACTTTCAGGTATTCACTTTAATTACAGCTGACACCCCCCCACCAGCATACATGCCGCCAGATGACAAGACGAAAGATGGATCTCAACCTATGGACACCAGTCAGGGCTCTGTGCCGCCTGGTATCAACATGCAAGGTAAGCGATAAATATTGTCTACCCCCTAGTCAGTTGGAAGACAAATGTGGGTTACTTCTTTTGATCTACCACTCGGTGATTAACACATCAAAAGACCCTTTGAGGCCACCAACAAACAAGTGTTAAGGCCTCACCTTACATTTCCTGTAACATTATGTCACATTGTGGTGGTTATACCATCCATGGGTTTCAGCTTGTAAAACTGGAATGTGATATTTTTTCAAGTGTTGTCTCCATGGTAGGTAATGAAACTATTTTGTGAAGAATGAGAGGCATATAGTAAATCAAATTTACAGTATGGATGCCATTGGTTAGTTACAGGGAAAATACTATTTTGAAAGCATTTCATTTTACAAGGGTGTGTGCAGGCGCTGTGCTGCAATTGTGAATACCAAATGGGCCTACAGAATAGTTACTTGGGTTTCTCTACTAGCTCCCCCCTCCCAACACACACAAATTTATACAAAGTTGCTTTGACAAATGCAAATTTGTGAAAAAAATTGCTTTAGGGGTTAGTGAAAATGATAAGCATTCAATGGAACCAAATCTTGTATGTTAAGTTCTGGTGACTTTATTTAATGATAAAATTTTGCATAGCATGATTCCATAAAACCTTAAAGCACTGACCAAATGTCTTTTAATTTTAAGCAAAAAATAAGTTTAAAGATCAAAACACTTCTAAGAAATAATTAGTGAAAGGATAAGGTTCAAAAAGTTTGATATGATGGCAAATTGCAGCTTGTATTTACCTCAGCCCAACCTACCCTCAAAGTTTTAAGAGGGAAATCCATAAATTCCTGGGTTGGAATTTTTTATTCCTTGCCGAAGGCAGGCAAGGAATCTATGCGATGGTGATGATGTGGTGTGTATGTGTGTATGTATGTATGTGTGTGTGATGCCTGCTTGTAAACACAATATCTCAAGAAGGGTTAGTCCAAGGGATCTCATACTTGGCATGTAGATTGCCCTTATTGATTAGATGATCCCTATTGTTTTTGGTGGGGGTCAAAGATCGTTTGGGGTCACCAGAGGTCAAATGGTAAATACCTTGGAAATTGCTTGTAAACAAGATATCTCCAGAAGGATAAA
>WURT03049358.1:0-14347 GCA_009936505.3 Holothuria glaberrima
CTGGTTAAAGTTTGACATCTAGTTAAAGCCTGACGGTAACCCTTGACTTTTCTTGCAACGCCATTAACGGTATTTTCAGGATAATACTAGGCTATTCATTGCGAAAGGGCTCAGGCTTGGGAACTAGATCGTCAGTTTTCTTTTCATTTTTACCATGAAGTAAAACAAATGTTAAAAAAATTGTCATTTAAACGAATACAGCTCATCACCGATCTGACGGTGAAGAAATTCCTTATATGTGAGTTTCTCACATTTTTGGTGATGAATAATTTATCAGTATCTTTCTTGGCTTAGTGCTTGAGACGGCAGATCTTTGAGCTGAGGATATTTGTTATCTCGACAAAAGTCACGCTCTAACTGCTTTTCGAAGCAAAATTGTGGTAATAAAAGGCTAGAATCGTGATGGTTGAATGCTTAACCGATGTAAGGTGAATATAGATGCGTTGACGAAGATGCTTTAAAAAATGAAAGAGTGTTACCAGCAGTGCATATGGCCAAAAACATTAAACATAATATATTCAAAATTATTTAATATGGAATTTCATAGCGACAGTTCAGTAGATTCTCGAATAAAAAGGAGCTAACCTATATCCCGACAGAAACTCCAACGTGACTATATGTTGGTATGAGAGTTCCCTAACAATATGAACGACTCTCAGCTCATTGCAGAATTTTTATAAATCAGTACAGCGGTTGAGAGCATACCTGTCTAGCAAAACATCATTTGCTGCTGTGCTCATTTAAAACGTCTTAGTAATTCAGCAGTTCGTTTTTATTATAAATTTAGAAATGTGAATCTCTCTTTTCGAAACTAGAAACTCCAGTCACGTCATTTTTTAATATCAAGAACTACCACCAGCTGATGATATTGTCAAGATGGCAACATATTCCCAACTTTGAATGAGGCCCTCCCTCCTTCCATCTACGGACGTATACCAGATAAACCAGATTGTGCTAATCAGAGTTGAGGACTCGAGTCTGGGACTTGGACTCGAGTCCCGTTTTTGGGGGGACTGGCGACTTACTTGAGACTTGGGTTCAAAAGCTTAAGAGTTGACTTGCAACTTGCCCAAAAGACTAGATATTTTATGAGCGACTTGCTGGCTCATATGAGTTTTAAAAATATGAGCGATCATTTTCATTCACAACACAACTCCTTCACGCCGATACATTCGCACGTAAGACCATAGGCGTAGAAAGCTGTTTGAGACTGGGGGCTGAACCTTGTTTCGGATCGCCGTCCTGGGGTAGAGTCTAAGGGGAGGGGTTTCCCCCTCCCCTTTGGAAAGTGTTTTGATATTTGAGGGTCCTTAGATGCAATTTGGTGCATCATATTGGCCAAAGTTGGAAAGTTTTTTTTTATATTTGAGGGTCCTTAGATGCAATTTGGTGCATCATATTGGCCAAATGTTTTTTTTTTTTTACTTTTTTATTATTATTGCTTTATTTTTATTTTTATTTTTATAACTTCTTTATTTTTTATTTTTTTATTTTTGTAACTTTTTTATTTTTATTACTTTTTAATTTCATTAAATTACTGAAAAAAAGTTTTGACATTTCTTACAAAAGACACAAATAAGGTTTCTCTTTGGAAAATTTTGGGGATATTTGAGGGTCCTTAGATGTAACTTAGTGCATCATTTTGGACAAATGTTAAGGGAAATTACTGCAAATTTTTGACATTTCTTACAGAAGAGACAAATAACGGGTTTTCGTCCTTAGAAAGCGGGTGGGGGCTGAAGCATACTTCCGCCCCCACAAATTTCGGGGGCTGCTCCCCCATGCCCCCGCTTCGCACGCCCTTGCGTAAGACTGTACACGGTTGGTTTTAATTTGCACTACTGTGCTTATACTTTGCCTGACACTGAACTGTAAAGTGCACCGTGCAAGGCATGCATGATCCAAACCACAGGCGTTCGGAGCATTATACACACATTTATACACTATTACACACACCTATACACTATTATTACACTATACATATTTATACATTAACATTGAACAAGGTACGTAGGACAAGTCTACCGGGAGATACCTGGCAGTTATGATTACCTGCGTAACTAACCATGCGGTCTATCTCACAAACGTATAGACCCACTGCAAGGTATAACACGGCATAAGGTAAGTCCGCTTTGCAGATGAAGGCACGCACGTACGCCAGTCACTGCTGTGAACCGCACAGCTGTCGGGTATGGAACCTACTGCCATTGTGCTCAGGCTCCGCAAAGGTCGGCATTTGTATCTGGAGCGCCAAGTAGAGTAATGGATTATAGTGCATTAGTGTAGAATTCTTCTTCACAGGTTCAAGAAGACATCAGAAGCTCACCGAGGAAGCCAACTCTAACTGGATCCGAAGATAAAATGAGACCTGAACCTAACATATGATTCATTATATTAATAAAAATATATAGACTTGAGACTTGACTTGACTAGACTTGCCCAAAAGTTTACAAAAGACTTGGGACTTGACTTGAGACTTAACATCTCTGACTGGCAACTTGACTTAGGACTTGGAGATGGAGACTTGTCTCTGGTACTAATTTGAATAATAAGAAAGGGTAAACTGAGCCATATAAGGGAGGAAAACAGAGCAACAATGCCGTGAGCAAACTGCTTGGAAAAATAAGATGGCTTGCCTTTCATCCACCATCGTGCTGCCACCAGTTAGAATAACCCTTAAAAATCACGTAGTGCAGTGATACAAAACTGTTTACAAGATGTTAATAGCCCATCTTTTCAAGCATAGGCCTGCTACCTTGTAAATGCACAGGTACATTTTATATACTATTCATTCTAGCTCCAAACTGACATTTGAAGTTTCACATGTTTACTTAGTTTTTGTTATTAATATTAAAGAAAATACAAAACGTACCTTGCGACTTACAAAAGTAGGCATTCTATTCATATCACCTGAAGATGTGTAGCCGGTTAGGTCAGTAGGGTACACATTATTTCCTTGATATCTTTGCTTGTGGGTTCATGAGTCATTTAAAAACGTAAATTATGCAGTTTGGGGCTTCAGAATCTGCGTGTACCAATTCAGTATGCGAATGCAATATTCAATACCTGGCCAACTGGGGATGTATAACGTAGCGAGTGCCCCAATGCTGACCATGACATGATTCCAAACAGTCAGACTGCTTTCTTCTGGACACAAAAAGGTCAGTTGACTTTTAGCTTAAGCAATGCTTGACTTGATAGTTTCATTTCCTTTTCACGGTACTTTCACGTAGGTATATCTAATCTTTATTAACTGGAAACGGCGATTTGCCATCGACGAAGTGATCTATGAAGATATATACATTTCTAATCGGATGTTCGAGGTCATTCCAATCTCATGATGCAGTAAAGACGGCACATTACATTTTAACAGAAGCTTATTTCCTTGGTGTCATTCGTCTAGTCTCTGTAAGTAATATTTATGGGGGAGGGGGGGTTTAACACATTTCCCTTCAGATATGTCGCCATTTTGACGTGAAATGGCGTCATATTGGCATTACGACGTCGTAAATACTTCATGGAGCATTTTCAATCAGGTCATTTGATCCTGTGGTGTCACATGCCACTTGTGACACATTTATGGGGTATAAAAGCAACCGTTTGAAACATATGGCACCTAAATATCGTCAGTTACAGCCATGTTGAATTTATGCAAATTATCTTGTTTCCCTGTTTAGGTTTCCATAATTTTGGATTATTTTTGCTGGACTACCATACCCAAAGTTTTGAAGTTAGTCTATACCCAGAATGCTAATTAGACATTGTAATAGCATCATCATTCAAGGCCAAATAATTTGTAGAAAAGAATATCACGCAATTTGCCAACTTTGCTACACGATATCTTGCTAGTATTGCTGTGAAATTCACATGCGTAGAAGCCGGTGGGTAGGGAGTACAGCCCATGGAGTCCCCCACCCCCCAAAAAACAGATTCCCCAAGTTTTTCTAGGGCAAAGACTGATCAGACCTCTACGGAAAAATATTTTGTACGCCTATGATGGCGTTTGAAGAGTGTTAGTGATAGGAAACTTATGATTTCTGCCCACAGGACTCCCACCAAAAGCCCCCCCCCCCCGAGATGCCTTTAAATAATTTTCAAATATCGCTAATGAAGTAATTTTTAAGTAAAACATATACTATAATAATACTAATCTAAATACTTACAGATATTCTTTTGTGTACTTGGAGATTTCATTAACTTCTTGAACATATCCTTGATGAAGTATAGGGACATCTTAAATGTAATAAAAAAAAGAAGCAAAACAAGCAGAGATGACTTGTATGAGTCATATTGATAGCAATGGTCTTGTCATGAAATTATACGTAATTGTCCATAAATTGTTCACATAACATTGGTTGAAAACCTCCTATCGTTATGAAGTAGGCCAATTTAAATGAAATAACACGAAATTTATTGGTATATTGGGGTTTTATTTACTTAAGGTTAGCTCGAATTGGCAGTGAAAACTCCATTTATACAATTAGTCTTCATAAAGTAGCGTCACAACAGCAGATCGTTTACGTCGAGTTCTTTTAAACAACAATTAGGACTTTAATAAGGTTACATAATTTGGCTTAAGGAGTTGTAACATTTTAAAATATCCGTGTAAACAATCCGTCATAAAACTATAGCAAGCAATCTATCGCAGCCAAATATCACTCCTTTAAGCGTAAAAGATAATTGTCGACTACGGGTAAAGCTTTGTAAGGTCTTTACGCGAAAGGGGCAAGGATTTCCTTTTTACATCGACCAGCTGAATCCTAGTCAAACTAAAGCGATCAAAACAGTAGTTTTGGCGAGGCGTTCAAAGATTTTTTGTATTTCGATTGAGTTTTCTCGGTCGTTGTAAAAGCTGCGGATCTGAAATTTGCAGAGGATGAGGAACGTGTCACGGAAATTTATCGACTAAAGTCTTGTGTTGATCGCTGGATATAATGAAGCCGCTAAAGCTTCTTTTCGAACGTTGGCCATAAAACCCATCTTCTTCTAGGGATTTTGATAATTGTGCTCGAAAGTTTGCACACTAGTTCACGGATTTTTCATGCTCATAACATGTAAAGGAATAATCGATATGACGAGAAACTAAGTGTTTACGTGGCAAATTTTCTTTGAAATTGACCGTTCCGCATTGGGAGGATTTTCTCCTAATTGGAACAAAAGGTAAAAAAAATTAACTGATCTCAGCTGCTTTTAAATCTTGTCAGAAATATTCTCTGAAAAGTTGATTTTATTTCATCAACTTATGTGGGAGAAAATTCAAAATCAGTGGCGAAGCTACCATATAGTCATGGGGCTGTTGCCCCCTGATGGACTCAAATTGCCCGTCGGCGCCCTTTTTAGGTTTTTATCGTATTGAGGCACAGGGTATTTGACTACTTCGAAGCGCCCCTACAGGCCATTCTAACCCCCTCTGAAAGAATTCCCTTGGTCCACCTACATAGAAGCGTGTTGGGTTAGTAAGTAAGATGAGGTTTTACGGCTCAGTTTGTAACTTGGGAAAATAGTTTTGTGTTCATATTTGATCTTGGGGATTCTTGGGAAATTTTGCGTTTTAAACTCTGGTGACCCCATGGAACGATCTTGGGAATTCTTGCTCTTAGACCTCTGGAGACCCATGGGACAAGCTGTATCCCCCGTTCGACACCACCCTTTTAGACGTTCCCAGAGCTTTTTCACAACACGTAGTGCTTATTATAATTGCCAGAAATACCATTCAAGTGCATAAATTTCAATTTTTTTCTTCGACCACTCCACCCCTCTTTCGAAGCTTCGTACGATTTTCGTAGGTGCGAAAACTGCCCTTATGGAGTTAGCCCCCCTTTTCGTGCTTGAAATGCTGGATACGCTGAAGTCGAAGTTTACACCATTGGTGGTCTAGTTTTTTTTAATTGAAGTTGTTCTCATATGCTAACCCCCTGCCTCCTCCCTAACCGTACGACATGGGGGGGGGGAAGCCCCCGGGATTCGGGCTAAACTTAGCTCTCGGGCAAATTTCTGGAGAAAATTGGCCATTTTATTTGGGCAACATGAGTTTATTGGCGGGTGAAAGCGGCTCAAACGCTCAGAGTCACAAGTGTACTAGGAGGGGGCTGTGGATAAATTGCCCCCTTTGGGCAGAACATCTTGTGCTTTCAGGCAACATTCTAAATTCGGGTAAACATGCATTAACATTCTGGGCAAGATTGCAAACCTCCTGCCTCCCCCTAATTGAAAGAGGTCTCGTACGTTTCTTCCGGGTCAGATACTTCACAACTGTTGTTGACTCACAAATCAAAACGAATGCATACGTTACGGATGAACCAATTAGTTTTTTATTAGTCCCTCTTCATGCATATTACCATATTTTATTCCCAAAAGTAATAACAGATGTTTATAGAGTGTTATATGCAAATAAAAATAGCTGTAATTTTTTCTCTCCAAATTTTTTTACGTGCAGTACCTCCTTTCACATATACACAGATGGTTTCAAATACACCACAGGCAACAACAGTGCAAGGAGTCTTATAAAACCGTGATTACTGTTCCGCGATTAATCGCATTCCAAAAAGTATAGGCTGTGGCGATTAATTGAAATTACTGCAATGCTAACGGTTTGCTAGTTCAAGCAACAGCCCCCTGGATAAACTGCCTTTTGAAAGACACTAGACACAAAGACAGATAAAATGGCAATTCAGTTTTTCATTCATTTCATCATGACATTTAAAATCGTTTGTGTACCACAACGGTATATACGTTTGATACGGACTGACGAACTAATTCTACTGTGTAGATCAGTGGTTCCCAAGAGGGGTGCCGTAGCACCTAGGTGTCAGAAAATTCTCTAGGGGTGCCAGCATAACATTAAATAAATTAATCAAGAATATATATGTTATTACTAGTACAAATGATCTGAAGAAAAAATTACAAAAACAATAGTTGTTTTATGATTGAAGATCAAGTAACTGCATGCCTTGTTACCAAGTAAGAAGACATGGGAAGTGCCATTTCCTGCAATCCAGGATAGGGGGCGAGTTAGCCCCCCAAATTTTTGGGACCTCCGTGCCAACCGATGGTGGCGCTTCGCTTTAGATAGTGTTAACAGGGTGCCACGTTATAACTCATCATTACCTAGGGGTGTCAGATGTCTAAAAAGGTTGGGAACCACTGGTGTAGATGAACGATCATGACATACAATAGTTGCAGGCCTTTGCCAAAGACATCTTAAATGAAGCAGTACCGGTAATTTAGTGACAACCGATAATGCAGTAAACAATATACCGTTAATCACGATGTAATAACCGGTAATGCTGTGCAGAATTACCCATACTGAAGTAAAAATGAACCAAAAACGCAATAATTTTAAACAACCCACAATATAGAAAAATATTAATTCACAACTCACGACCAGAGTAGCCCTTGAACAGGACCCAACATTTAATGTTCCTATACTGCAGTATACACTCCATTTTGTAATAAGGAGTGAGCAGATTATATGGTCACTCAGTGACTAAGACAAGAGATACTATGATACAACGTACTCGTGACACTGTACTCACTCCCATTACTTAAGCCTCATTCTCCCTACCAATTTGTCACCGTCATGTAAAAAAAAAATGTCATTAAAAATAGGACCTGAAAATGGCTCATTTCTTTCCTTCCGGTAATTCAATGATCTGTTATCCCGTTTGTTAGATAGCTTTTATCAAAAGTGACTTAATTTCGAAACGAAGTTTAATAGACAAAGTTGTAATCACGAAGACATTAAGCAATGCAATAATCCCACCCACCCAAACCTTGTATGCACTCGGTATGTACTTTTAATGGGATCCAACATGTGTTCAATTTTATTGCCCATAAAATCACATTTATGCTGAACCTGTCACAACCACTACCGATGAGAAGCTATTAATTTGCTCGAGCAGAAGCAGGTGAATTCAGGAAGTACTGACAACATGCTTAATCAAACAACGATTGGGACGACTTGGAGAGATTTTCATATGACTGCTACTACAACGCCAGCCGGCTAGCTCTCATAACTGCCACATCTACAATCTTTAATTGCACTAGCAAAACATGAAATGCATTAAAGCAATCGTGCGTATCTAAATTGAACCTTAAAATTTAGATATCTAAATTAAGTCTTAAAATTTAGATTCACTATCATTCCAAACTGCATTTATATGTCAGAAACATCTAAATAAGACATAAAACTAGGTTATTAAAATATTGCTCACAAGAAAACCAGCTGCCCTTTTGGGATTTTAGGATGTCTAAAGACTTGATGTGTGACTGTATATAAACTATAAAGACACTGCACTTATTACATTTTTAACGTTAGTACTACCAATTTATTACATGTTCCAAAGACTCCGAGTTGAATTGTCAAAGAAAAAAAAAATACTTTTAAGTTGGTCACATGACAACTGGGTGTCCTAAGGTAGCAGCAGCAGTGATTAAAGACGTGATACCATCTGTCACTTTACATCCCACCCTTCTTCCTCCATTTTATCTGGTGAAGCATAAACTTTCCCAGCAAGTTAACAATGTACCAATTGTGTAATTTAAATCATGCCACAATATTTCCAGAACACAAACAATATACCAGACCAGGGAGCTTACAGTTCCCTGACCAGACATACTATCTTTCATAAAAGACCTCCTTTACAGCAAATTTATTGCTCGCCCAAAAGTATCAATATCATCTCCTCTTTAGTGGTCAGGCTATTGTCAAAGCTTCTTGTGATCACTTACACTTATTTTTGGGGGTAGGGGGACATGGATGAAAACCAGGTTGGTATTGGCACAGGTACTCTGCACCAGTTTGGCAGATTGATTGTCAGGACATCAGAAACCAATCCTGGCCTGTGCCCCTCTTACAGCACCCCACTCCTAACCCCTTCACCCCACCCCTAACCCCCTCCCAGATCTTAGAATGCCTGACTCAAAGGTCTCATCCAAATGTCACACCTGTGTAGAATTTCAATGGCCCCTTCAACACAAACTTCTAGTTGTACACATAACCCATTGTACTAATTTATTTATTGTGTATGATTAAGCTTCACCTCTTTGCTATTCTCCTAATTTATTAATTTATTGAATGTGTTCAGACTGTTCCCATCATTGTAATACATATTCCACTAGTCACATCATACATTTTGAAGGTGACCCTATGCACCACTAAATAATTACAATATATATACAAATTTAAAAAGTCATGGAAAAACATGAGCTTCTCACCATATATACAGTATCATGTAGTTTTACACATAAGAGGCAAAAATTGTACAAAATTTCTTAACAGGAAAGAAAATATAGCACCAGATGTGATTCAAAAATAGTTGCAAACTTTATATTCATGTAAACTTGAAATTACATGAAATTTTCTCCCAACCATCACCATACGAGGCAAAGGGGATGAGTATAGTGGAACACCAGAGTGAAAAAATTGGTTTTAGGGCAAGAATCACACTTTATAACAGAACATAACACAGGTCATGGCTGTTTTTCAATTATGAAAAATTCAGTGCAAACAATTTTAGCTCTCATGGGAATGTCTTTTCTTTACATCTTTGACCATTGTTTTAAATCAACCCATCGAAAGTTGCCTGCTTCTATCTTCAAGACTGTATGACATTTCAAAACACACCAGTATTTCACGAATAACTACATAATACCAACTCCTTGCAGCCTTTGACTTACAATCATTCATGCTGATAATACCAGCAATCGTTTTTTTTCCCCTTAGCATCACTTAATGTCATGTCATTCGAAAATAACTTCATTCACTACAACTTTTAATTGACTGACATTTTCAACTTATCTTGTTTATATGTACACTACATTAGCCCAATTCTTCCCTCCCAGGAATTTCTGTATTACTTTCAAATCATTTCAATTGGACAACAATCATGTAATTAAGAGGAAAGAAGATTTGACTCCTTCAGTCACAGACCCAAGGACGATGTAACTCGCAATTAAAATCATTGTACTCAATTCTGACCTATTTAAAACAGTAACACTTAACTGGCATACTTGTATGTTCAAGTTTACCAAACACACTGTTCCCTCCTGAAAACTTCAAAATGTTTTTTTTTTCAAAATCGCATCAGTTATTTTCAAGATTGCATCCATCAAAGATTTTTCACCTTGACAGCACACAATGTCAAAGCAGTCACCAAACATCACTTAGTGAAACTTTCACATTCCTGTCTACCAGTTTATGAAACTTGCAATGACTTACAACAAAATCCAACATTACAACATGACCCAAAAATTAAAAAAAAAATGTTTTTTTTCAGCTAATGGTACATGCTCAAAGGTAAAATTTCAAAACCTTCCTATTTCCCATGATTCAAGGTTCATACCAGTATCTCTGTGTAAGTACATGAATATTCTAGCAATCAAAGATCATAGGAGGGTGGGTAGCAAAAATACAGACTTTTCTGACAAGAAGTGACAATGTACACATCTTCCTCACAGTTGTGTTGTATCTTGCTTTGGTGTGAAACAAAAATGAATTTTAATCCTTGCAGTCAACACTAAACTAAACATTTGTGATAATTCTATTCTACCTATTATTTATTCTCTTCATATCTCTTTTTATTTTCAAGTTTTCTTGAGTTTATCTTAGAGTGAAATTAGGTCTAAAAGGCACTCTGAGAATCAAAGACATGGAAGCACTGCAGTATCAGTAAACAAACTAAAAAATCTGTATGACTGACTTTATAATCTCACATAAGGCAATGAAAAAAAAAATTGTAGATGAAATAATCAAGGTTCATTGTCCAGCTTTTATCTGAACTATCTGATGCCTATCTTATCACCCTTCTTATGTAACATCATCTATACTTACCCATATCCGGTCCAGGCACAACCAGCCCTTGGATACTTGAAAAGCAAAGGTCTAATTTAGTGACCCAGTGTTTGACCAAGTTGGCTGATATTACCCACAATCTCAAGTTTATGTTCCAAGGTGAATTCAAAGTTCATGATAACATTGTCCAATCATTGACCACTTGAAACTAGTTATGTATATCAGTATTTATATAACCTATACCCAACAGAATGGTCAGTGTCAAAGGTCAAGATTTAAACCTCTTCTAAACATTTTAACAGTTTACAATAAAGTTGAATAAGTGTTGTACTCTTTTACCTTATCAATCCATCTTCCAAACAATGTGATGACATTTTATAACGTATTAACCCATATCTTACAGACAGACCACCTTAAAACATTTTATGCATGAGATATGTTTATTTCCATTTATTCAGCTGCATTAAATTTTGAATGATGGACTCAAACTTCCAAAATGACTAAAACTTGTGGCCTTAAAATACACTGTTTAGTGATAAGTCTTCAATCACAAACCCCACTGACTAAAGTCTGTAGTTAACTACTATATATATGAATAAAATACGAACAACTCTTTATAACAGTTTCAGGATTTTGCATGTTGAAGAAATGGTTTTGTAAGTTGCACAAGTGCTTTCTTACGTCCCACAAACTAACTGTAAAATAAATGAAATGCTTTTCAGTCTAAAGTATGGTTTTCTACACACACAATCTCATAAGGTGAGGCACATGGAGACAATGAAACTTGAAAAAAATTCAGTCATTCACCACAGGTGTACATACAAAACACTATTATCAAGTGTTGTGTACTTAGAAATGTGTCTCCACCTGCAGAGGATTCAGGAATGAAACAAACTGCTATTGTTATACACATACATCCTTCTGAAGGTAAATAAATTTAATCTGAATTTTGAATTTATTCAAAGACTTGCAAGCAAGGGAAGTTCTTTCCCAGCATTTATAACTAAAGAACGTGAAATATAAAGAATCTGATATGCACTTTTTATTATAATACTATTAAACCAGAGAAAGATACATTTCTGTACTTGAAGTTTATATATATATATATATATATTTTTTTTTTTGGGGGGGACAACATAATAGCAGGGAGACATCCTTGAGTCAATCAGTGTACCCTTGGAAAATAATCTAACATTCTTAGATGTTTAATAGTACAATATAAATTAATAGACTGGATTAAAAGATAGTGATGGTGATTGAAATTCTGTTTTGAGGAAAGACGTGTTTATCTGTTAAATTCTCTTGCTAAAAAGTGCAAGCAGGAAAAATTTGTGGCTATGTTAATGAGGTATTCATAAAAATGCACTACTTGGTAGGCATTAATCAATCAAGTTTCATTACACTGAGCCTTAAAGGTGATTGGTCATCACATATTTTGTGGGGAGGGGGCATACTGAAAATTCAACAACTATATATGAAGACATCATACACAGTAAAATGTGCAAAGTGAAATTCTTTTTTCTAAAAGTCTCCTCGACTCTTTGGAGAAGAGCAGAAGGGCAAAAATCAAATTTAAATCCTCCAAAGGATTCTGCTTCCCAAAGGAGCTATGTCCCCTGAAGGAAAACCAAGACATAAAGTGTACCCTAAAGGGAAATATTGGTACACAAAGAAAATAGCTTTAATCACTATTATACCATTCAGTCTCACTAATATACTCTTTGCAATAGCTTTATCTCCTCGAAATATTTTGCATTATAAGAGTTTATGGAAGTTGCATCATGTGAATTTTTGAAAGTTTGGATGAACAAATTACTTTTGTGCAACAAATCACTGAATTTCTTCCCATGAGAACCTTACTTTTTGAAAAGAAAGCTACTGTACTGTCTTATTTTGAATTGTCTATCATTCTGTATCTCTTAATATTGGTTTAAAAATATATAATATATAATATTTTCTCTAAAACAAACCCAATTTTTCCCTTTAAGCTAAATTTTTAAAATATTTGCAGATGCTACTCGGGAATAACAATTTACAACACATCCTGAGATGTATGGATAAAAGACATAATCCACAGCGACATGGTCATGAATATGCATTACTCTTTGCATAACATAGTTATACAAAAGGGGACAACAAAATACTTGACTAGGAAAAATACATTTATACTTTTGGCACAAAAGGGTGTTTGAGGGTCACATAAGTTGTTTCCACTGTAAAGGGGCTGGTAAATCACACCAAATATATTTACAAATCCCCAGATATCTCTACCAAAATTGATGACTGCACTTTCATTGACAAATATTTAAATAATACCCAAATTCTGATTGGTCAAAAACAACTTGTGCATATCAGTTTAGTATACCCAATGCACAGCAGACAGCTCACATGCAGAAGTTTAAAGAAAATAGACCTTGAGTTAGTTAGATGAGGTTTTACGGCTCCGTTTTCAACCAATTGGTTTAGGTCGGGCCGGCCACAGCCTATTTCCAGTTGTGGCTCACTGGCCTTGAGTAATTTAAACTAAATGTATGCTACTGTAGCTTTTTCTGTGAGGTGCACATTGCACCTTTTCCTTTTCTTTTTTTTTTTTTTGGAAGGTGGGGGGTGCTAGAGGTCAACAAGAGGGAGGGAGAATTTTTACTGTCCAGGGTAAGGTTTTCCCTTCAAAGGACAGAATACATACAGTAGTAACCTGTAAGACATTGTGCGTCATGTGGCAACATAATACAAATCTATCAACAATATTCCTGACATGAGATACCTCACTCTAAATAAAAAATACCTGGGCAAAGGTCATACCATCTGAGGAGAGGAGAAAATATCTCATCCTTTTAATACTGTTCTAAAAAATTCTTCAAAGTGTGATGAAACATGGTTAATCTATAGTAAATCAACCTGCATGCCCTGCTTCCCAGCCTGTGGTTATGTTTATTGTCTTTCACTAACATAATTAATGTAAGGAAGAAGTGAACAAAATATAGTCCCATGCTGGAGGTACATTTGCTACCAGCAAGGAATGACATCCATGTGAATGTGACCACTTTGTTTATTATTTTATTTATATTTATTAAATAATTGGAATGATAGACATGCCTGTGATACCTTTAATTCTCCTTACAACTTATTTTGAGTGAATATCACTCATATCTTATACCTTGTTTGGATAAAAACCTTAAATAAACTCACTGGGTATTTACATGTTGAAACTGAACTGGAAACCACAAATAAGATGAGAGTTAAAATATATCACAAATAATTGTACAAAGTGCTTCTATACAGGGGAAGATAATTAGTATTAAAGAGAGGATGACAAATAATTGATAAAGACAAATAAGCAAGGATGGATAAAAACAAAAGGCATCTACTTAAACAACCACACAGAAAGCCACTGATGCAATGGAAGAGAACATATATATATATATGTATATATATGTATATATGTATATATATATATATATACATATATATATACATACATATATATATATATATATATATAACGCTAATTCCCCCCTTAAGGCGAAAGTCTTTATATCTTCCTACCTTAAGGCG
>WURT03049369.1:0-14347 GCA_009936505.3 Holothuria glaberrima
GTGTTCTTATATTTTTAACTCATGGGATAGAAATACACGTGGGATGGAATGAGCTAAATAGATAATCCCATGACACTAGCAAAACTTCATCAGTAGCGAACCGTCAAAACGATTTGGGTGATTAATCAAGATTGTCTCATTATAGGAAAATATCAAAAAAGAAGCATCTAAAAAATTTCTTGCTATGCTCATTGAATTTTGCTTTGGCAGCGATAACTTACACTTATCACAGAAGCCTTCTCTTAGCTGTGACAAGATCTTGGGGATACATGTTAGTGAGGGTATTAACAGGTGCAATTCATATTTATGGCAAGTTCATACTGTAACAATTTTTGCGTAAATGTCGTGGATTATGATAAATCCCACACTGTAGAGGGGATCGCCTTTGTTTCCAGTTGCGTTGAAGGGATGCGATTGCCCATCGTCGGGGAAGGCTGCTCCCCCTTTAATTTGGGAGTCTTGCGATGAAGTACTATGAGTCCACGACGGTTTGCTCGTTTTTGCTCCCAACAGGACAATTTCTCTAATAAGAACAGAATATTTTCGGCGCGCTAAGCGCGCAGTAAAGTCACTTCGGTTTCTTCAATAGTTCCATTCCATAGAGCCTGATAGCTTAAGTCTTGTCACCCTTACCAAGTAACATGTAGGCAGAGTATACAGGTTATGTAGAGGTAAAATGTCATTCCACATCGTAAAGCCTAGTTGCTGTTCTCTGGTGAGTGTGATACGGTACGGTCAGTTAGTGAGCCACTCACGGAGCAAAGTTTGGCTATTTCATCAGGTAGTCCAGGTGATTTCGACACAATGTATGTTATCCCCTATACGGTCTACAACCCCTACAGTTTTTCTTTTGCCCTGCAATAGCATGGCATACTTAGGCTCCTTCATATCCCCTTCAATTCTCACCACTCCCTCAACCCAGGGCCTGTTGTTACTTGGGTTCACTGGTATGGCCCGGCCCCCTATCGGGAAAATTCTATCACCACGCAGGGTCCGTTTAATTATTTTGGCTTTCAAAAGGTCATTTCTGCGATAAAACCCTAAAATTTTTGGTACACTTTGCTCACTTTTTCTCAGTTCCGTTACTTACAGCTAAATGTAGTACAAACCCTTTCCATTTTGTCAAATAACTTAATAGAATACATGGATTTATGTAAATGTCGGGAATTCCACCTCATTTCCCTAAACCTAGTTATTGTTCTCTTGTGTATGTCGAGCGGAACGCCTAATTTTTTTCCCACGAGGTTATGGGCAAATCGAATTTCTAGAAATTTTGAAAATTGTTCCAAAATAATGGTTAGGGTTAGAGGATAGATAGGGTTACGAGTCCTAAGAGTTTTTGACAGGTTGTTTTATAATCCGGCCTCAGAATTACCAAAAATTGTTGCGAAACTGGCATTTCGGGCATAAGAGGCGTGGCTAATTTCCAAGAAGTTGATTGGTCCATTGCCATGATTTGCCCATAACCTCGTGGGAAAAAATTGCGCGAGCGGTACGGCCAGGGGCTCGAGGAGGGAAGTACAATGTAAGTTGTGCCCGACAGGGCCGAACTATCCTGACAATTGACCTATATAAGATTTAAACAATTACAGATTTTTTTCAACCCAAAAAATTTTCGTGCTTTGCAAACTCACAGTTTAGTTTCCGGGAAAAATATTATATGAGCGCGGAACTATTTTCCTCTGGTATATAAAATGTTATGCAATATATGTCCCCCAATGGCATGGTATAGTGCACATGTTTTCTTCAAATCCCCACTTACCAACCCCTCGACGGCATCGGGTTTGTCGGCCCCGTTTACTTCCTAGCCAATATTAGTAAACTAAACTGTAATGAATGTCCCTAAATGCCTGAAGACAATGATAAATCTGGGTTACGCTCATGAAACCGCCAGTCAGTTGCTTTTCCGTTCTAAAAACTTACCCCTATTACCCCGGGGAAAGTAAATTGAGGTTTTCAGCCCTCGTCTCCAGTTGACATTGGTTTTCCAACAGGTATTTTGCATGCTGAGGCGATTTCAGGGTCAGAAGTAGAATAGAAATTGTTATCAATCCTTTATAGTCAAGAGCATCCTCAAATGAAATTTGCAATAATCTCAAACCTCTTGTTACTCAACCTTAAAAGACGAAACGAGTAAGATACGAATAAAGAACAGGCGTCTCCTTTAGTCACTCTTCGCCTAGTTCAACATTCTTTAGCTTGGTACTTACAGGGCGCCGCCAAATAATGAAATAAATATATGACAAAAAGAGAACGTAAAGATAATTAAAGAAGTCCAGACAAGGAAGCTATTTGGTTTTGAAAGGACATTCTGTAAAACCAAGCCCGTAGCCACGAAGGGCCAGGTACCAGGTGGGGGAGGGCTGTGAAAGGGCAAAGCTTCCCTAGGAAAAACATTTTTCCTCAGAAATTATAAGTTACCATTGAATTAACGTATTTTAAACATCCAATATCCCCCACCCCCACAGAAGTTTTTTTTTCCGCCGTCTATATTGATGTAACAACGGATGTAAATGTCAATTTGAAAAAACGTTAGCGTGGCAATAATTGCTTCCTTCTTCCACAACGCTTCATGTAACCATACAATTGGAAGGTGACATTACCCAGAGAGCTCATCAGAACTTGGCTTACATCTTTCTACATAATGGAGTAGCGCTCGAAACCACTTTTGAAGAAGGGCTGAGCATATTTGCCGGAAATTTTATTCACCTCAATTCGGATCGTAGGAGGGGGACCTGAAGCTCTCAACACCGCCCCATACGCAGGGGCGCCGGTAAAGATCCATGAGTGGGGAGTGCTGGACATTTTTCCCGGCAAAATGGGCCACAATCTCAACAAAAAAGGCCTCAACGCATGTCAAGAAAGTTTTACTCATAAGCAGTGGCGTAGCCAGGATTTTTCTCACGGGGGAGGGGGGAACGCAGTATGTTCTTTGATTGCCGGCCTTGGGGAGAGGTCTTAGGGCAGGGTACACCCTTTGAGAAATTTTTGAAAAATTAGGTGTCCTTACATGCCATCTGGTGCTACATATACTACCTCGAAATAAAATATGCGTTCAATAATTTGCGCATCTAAGTACTAAAACAAAAAAATCGGCTTTTGGTTGCATAATAACCATGATCGACTAATGGCCATTCGATTTCTTTATGACGCAGCACGTTTGAGGGTTAGGAACTCGGATTACAAAAGCTTCCACGTGGGACTTTGCAATAATCTAAGGCACGTTCTGTCATTCTTGAATTAATAATTGGACAAATAGTGGACACGAAATTGCGCGAAGCGTGCCGAAAAATAAACAGTTTAAGACCATTTGGTAATGTGTTTAGGAACTGCATCTACAGAAGAAGTCGGAAAAGCGAATTTTTTTCGCAATCATCGTAATACAAAATGTTCGCACTTTTAAGTTTACAGAAAACTCGAACGCCTCCGACTTAAAGAGTTCAGTGTGTGAAAAACTAGTGCGTACTGCACCGACCCGACTGCTACGTGACAGTAAAAACCAGTCACATAACAGACAGGTCGGCTAAATTTTGTTCTCGACTTCACTGTCTGTCTCGATTGCAATCCGACAGTCTTCTTCGACTTCATCGGAAATACCAGTGTTTGATATTCGGAGAGAAGTCGGGGGAAAAGGAAGTGTCGCCGCGGTTTAATAAGGACGTGGCAGTGTTCAGCTATCATTGACCCAAAGGAAACTCATCTTTAATAAAGAAGCCTTTGCAAATCAGACGACAACTCTGTGTGCTCGATCATGTAAGACTTACAAACAGTAGATAGACTTTTGAATATATCCGCATCGGTAGTGTGCGGGTACGGTTTACCTGCAATCCGACTGCGACCCGACGCACCTGACTTCTGATACCGCCAACTCATCCCCGACGAGCAGTCAGGGTGAATTGCATCACTTCCAATAAGGATTTTCTTGCACAGTTTTGGACATACGTTAAGTAAACGATAGTCATCGATAAAGTTCCCTACAATTCTGTAGCCCCAAACAAAATATTTTTTCTAACAAAGTCAGGAAACTGCAAAAGAAAGAGAAATTTTTTTTCCCGACAGTCAGCAAACTTTTCCAACGGACGGCACTTTGAAAATTTCTGGGGGTGTAGCACCCCCACACCCCTGGTTGTTCCGCCCCTGCTCATACGCATTTCAGTGAGAAAGACGCGCACACATCAACAATAGAACTTTTATGTACGAGCCTGGTTATTCTAGTAATATATTTTAACATGTCACCCTTTACACCGGTCACATCGTCCCTTTTCAGAACCTTGTCTGGCTACGGGCATGCTGTAAACGCTGCACCATAAACATATTCCAACCCATTTCCATGTATTTTTTTACGACTGGCTGAATAAATATCAATCAATCAATCAATGAAACAAAATCAATAGCCAGACTTTCAAAATGTAGACATAATTATCTTGCTCATCATTAACATTGTTCTCGTGATGGTTAATTGTAATCATAACTCTTGGATATTTATTTTCTTTTCTTATACAAATAAGGACATCAAAACACGTGCCCTTTGTTTATTTTAACGAAAACGAGAAAGATGAAGAGGGTTATGAGGGGACTTACAATTTCATACAAGTATTTCTATAGAAGCATAATAATTAACAATGCAAAGCTTCACTTTCGTTCTCGCCAATGTAGGCTAATTGCCCCTAAGTTTAGCGTTAGTTAAACTCAGAGAGGGTGCAACTGTGTTCAATGTACTTCCTTGTCCTTTTTGGAGATTTTAGTTCCAAACGTTTGGTCTTTGTGCACGAAATCAATAACCTTTTAAACGGGAATAATCATCAAGTACACTCATGAAGAATTTGGTGACATCTTTCTGCCTTTTATCGTTCGGAGTTACTTTCTCGACGACGACGATACAAAAAGGTAAAACGACCTTCAATCACTTTTCAATGTTGTAATGTAATTAAGGCTGCTAACTAAATTGTATGGAAAACAATGAAGCATAGCTTAGTTTGCTTTAGACGGTCTCTGACTGTTTATCAATAGAGTGCCTCATACTCGTAAGATACGGAATGACATGTAATAGAAGTCTAAGACTTATAAGGTCTTTCAAGACATTGTGGAATATACAGAACAGTATGAACCTTACATGTCTTTCCTGATTGGGATTTTCACAATGTAATGAATGACGTCATATTTTATTAGAATTATTAGCCTTTTATTCAATAGATCTTTAGTTGTATGCAAGTTACAATCGAGATCAAACACGTCTATTTCATCCACAGCCCCACCCCCCTCCCAGCCCTCGTTGCTATTGACGGGCAAAATATAGGCCTATGCTATTTTTCAAACTAACGTGCATTAGATTTCTGACGAAATTCTTAGCTTTCAACTCTCAATCACAAGTGGTTCAGAAGGCTTATGTACTCCACTACGCGGAAAGATGAAAAGCAATTATTTAGTGTCACCTTGAGTTAGATAAGTTAGATGACGTTTTACGGCTCAGTTTCTAACCAATTGGTTTAAGTCGGGCCGGCCACGGCCTTTTTTCAGTTGTGGCTCACTGGCTTATTTTCCCTACTCGTTACATAAAGCGTTGTAGGAGAGGGGCAATTATCACGCTTACCATTGTTCAAATTGAAATTTTGCATACGTTGTTGTATCAACCTAGCAGGTTATTCAAACAATAAAAGTGAGCACAGGCGACCCTCCCAGGCACGTAGCCAGACAAGGTGGTGACTTGAGGTGAGGTAACTTGGAGATACTTTACCTCTCCCCTCTTGAAAATTGGTCTGACCCTTTCTTAAAAGGAATAGTACAGGCTGACTGATACGTGATAGGTTTAAGTTGCAGCTGTGCTGTACTCTAAAAAAAGTTCGGTTCAACTTTGAACCGATTCCGATCAAATGGGCACTGAAAAAATCTGGTCAATTATTTGACCAGATATGGGTCGTTTGGAACCCAAAATAGTTGGTTTTGAACCGACACTAGTCAAATGTTTGATTCTTTTTCTCGTTTCAGTGCCCATTTGATCCGTTACTTGGTTCAATTTGAACCGGACGATTTTAGAGTGTGGGCAATATCGACTTAACTGGGATTTACTTTCAACACGTGAACTATTACATAGGCGAAGAAAGCTGTTCGAGACTGGGTTGCTGAACTTTTTTTCGGATCGACGTCTTGGGGGAGGGTCTAAGGGGAGGGGTGTCCCCCTTCCCTTTGGAAATTTTTGGATATTTGAGGGTCCTTAGATGTAATTTGGTGCATCATTTTGGACAAATGTTAAGGTAAGTTACTGCAAATTTTTGACATTCCTTACAGAAGAGGCAAACAAGGGGTTTTAGTCCTTAGATTAGGGGGCGGAAGCATAGTTCCGCCCACCACATTTTTTAATTGGGGGCTTTCCCCACCCCCGGCTTCCCACATAATAGGTCCTATTATCTTCTTGTAGGTTACATTACAACGCCATTGGGTTGTTTTGTGGACGCAGCAGACGATAATGGTCGGGTCCTTACAGACCACGGGGGTTATAGGCCACTGATAACCATCGAGAAGTGTGCGGAAGAATGTCTGAGGCAGTTCAACGAAACTATTTCTCAATCTGTCTACTTTGGTTTAGAAGAAGGCCGTATGTGCTTCTGTGGCGGAGAAGAGTCAAACTACGACAGATACGGTCCCAGCACCTCTTGCACAATGCCTTGCTTTGGAAACACAACACAGATTTGTGGAGGCCTTCAAGCCATATCTGTTTACCGACTTAGTAAGTTATTTAAAGTAAAACATTTCATCGCTCAAGAAATTTCTCAAAACATTCTGAATTTTTTTTTTTTTTAGGTTTTCTTTTTTAATTGGGGAAACCTGTAGCCAATTAGTGTAATTTTATCCAAATATAAAAACAAATAAATCTGACAGTCACATCGACTACCAAATAACACTTCTTTGTAATGAATTAGGTATCATCTTGGCTATCTCTAGTGATAATTGATTACTCATTAGGCTGCCGTGGTTCAACCTTTTTGTAAGATACAAATCTATCATTCCCGGTAATGGCTGTCAGGCATTCTTTACTGCTGGGTAGTAAAATACAGTAGATGCACTTTAAAGTGTATCTACTATAAGGAAGTCCGGTGGATGTGCTCAGAACTTAAGACAACGTGGACGTAACATGCAAGGGATGGGAGAAGTGTCCTCAACTTTTTGAAAGTGGGGATATCATATCGATGGTCCCCGTGTCTTCAGAACTCTAATAAAATAGTAGGCACGTGTTTTATTCTATAGCCTGCAATGGCTAATTTTATAAAAACAAAGTGCAAACTGGTAATATTTAAAACAATAAAGATAAACAGATTAAAGTACAAACAATTAAAGAGATGACGAAAACAAAAGTCGAAGTTATATTTGGTAGATAGGACCATAAATGAAAAACGAGTGCTAATTCAGTGACCATTTTCAGCTACTTATTGATGGGTAATTAAACCGTTCGAGCAGCTTACGCCGCTCCTTCGGAATTTGGCTTATTCAAAAAAATCAATGAATTATGAGAAGGGTTTTTCAATAGCTGAAAGCTTGGCCTAGTGGTAGTTTGGATAGAAAAAAAAAGAGTTTTGGAGGAATGGAGTAATATGACAGAGGGGGGATGCTGGGAAGAGCAGAACGTATTGGTCTGGAATCCGCATGGGAAAGAAACTAAATTAGCCTACACTCCCTCTGACTACACCGTTCCCTGTAAGAAAACAGGTCATAACTCACAGGTGCTCTAGCCAGAGGGAACTAACCTAAGTGGACACCCTACCCACCACCCTCAACCAATCGCTGTACTTCTTCCCAATTCCTATAATTTAAAATATCAAGAGGAGTTTTAAGGTTATTTTTTGGGTGGATAGCGGTAAGGAGTTTAATTACAGTATTAATTGCTAGTTGATCTGAGGAGATATAAGAGCGTGTGAGTTTAGTATTTAAATCAGTAATTCGATCAATGATAGTTTGTGAGTGCATGTGTAGTGAGAAAAACCTGTTTTCAGAGATATAACTTGGTATTTTATAGGCTAATCTGTTGGCTACAGTATTAATCCTTTCCAGTTTATTAATATTGGTGGGAGAGGCAGTTAAATAGCAAATACTTCCATATTCAATAATTGGTCTTATTAGGGTTTTATAAATTTTTAACCCAATATGAGGTTTTAATTTATTATTACGTAGTAATTCTTTTAAACTTTGTAGACGTCCCCAGGCTTTAGCATTAATAATATCAATATAATTCTTAAACAGTGCATGGTGGTCAAATATAACTCCTAAAAAGGTCGCTGTCTTAGAATTTGAAACTATGTTATTAAATAGGGAAACAGTAATTTTTTGATCAACTTTCTTTTTCTCTTTAAAATATACTAGTTGTGACTTGTGTGGGTTAATCTTGGTACGCCATTTATTACACCAGAGTTCGATTTCTTTAAGTGCCTTTTGAATATGGTTAAAGGAATTATTTACTTTAGTAGCGGTACTCCAAATAGCTATATCATCAGCAAATGGTGAAATATTACATTGAATACACTTATTAGCAGGGATATCATTTACATAAATTATGTAAAGGAGGGGGCTAAGAACAGAGCCCTGGGGAGTACCTGCTTTGGGTTTAAAAACGTTCGAGAGTTTTCCTTTAAATTGAATTTGCATGGCCCTGTTTTTAAGAAAGGAGGAAATTGACCTAATGTAGTGAATATTTAATTGAGTTTTTCTAATTTTATACCTTAAACCATTATGCCAAGTATTATCAAAAGCTTTGTCGGCGTCTAAAAAGAGGGCTGTAGTAATTTTTCTCTGGGTTAAACCTATTCGAATGTCATGGGTGAGTCTAAATAGTTGATTAAAAGTCCCCTTTTTACTCCTAAATCCACATTGATAATTATTAAAAAAAATTACTTGTTTCAAGGAAGTTTATAATTCTACTAGCAATAACTCTCTCAGAGGTTTTCCCAATACAGGATAGTAGACTAATAGGTCTATAATTATGAGGGTAAAGAAGATTCTTTTTGGGTTTAGGAAGAACAGTAATTTTAGCTTGTTTCCAACTACTAGGGAAGTAGCCTATTCTAAGGAGAGTGTTAAATAGTGTACAAAGAAACAACAGAAGCTCATTTGGACAATTCTTAATCATTCTATAGTTAACCTTGTCAATCTCAGGGGAGGAGTTATTCTTACTTTGTTGCAGGGCACTTTTAATTTCATCAATGGTTATAGGGTCTACAGTTAACTCCTCTTCCTCAGCTATGCGGCTGCAGTTCAATTTATTCTCCATTTTGCCGTACACAGCCTTTTCTCCTTGTGGCCAAATGACACCACCAGCGAATGGCTACTTTAACCTAACCAATAATAACACAGCTTCGATTGGCTGCTTACATGGATACCAGCTTCGAGGGCCAAAGTTGATCCAATGTAATCTGTCAAGCTCTGAATGGAATATCCCAATGACACCTTCTTGTATAAGGAAATCAGGTACATGCAATTTACGGTAGTGATATAAATAGTATTAGCAGTATACGCATCTACGGCATTTGATTCAAACAGTAGTAGCAATGTCTAACTACTAGGCTCCTCAAAAAACAGGCAATGGGGACGGTTGACGTTGTATTTCTACAGCTTCTAATGGATGTACAAATCCGTTCTATGTTTTACCTTAAAGTTGTTCGAACTTGTTTGAGAAATGCCTTGTATGTAAAATAGGTTAACTTTTGGTTCAGTTAGGTCCAGTTTCGTTCAGTCGAGAGTTGCAAATGTACCGCAATTCTCTAAAAAAATGTTACCAAACACACAACTGCATATAATGTGCGTGCCTCATATGTTGTGTAAAATCACAGTGTGTGGAGTTACAAGTTAACCGGCCACCAGCCCGTTGTAATATAAGTGTCTTCCTCGTCCTGGAAATATAGTGAGTGCCATGACGTGTACGGTACAAAATCAGGGCCGGTAAGATTGGTAGGGGAAGGTTGGGGTTGCAGCCCCCAATAATTTTCACATCAAAGAATATTTTGTCTTAAAATGTCCAAAATTAGCGTTGAAAATGTCCTACAGCACTATGACGGAGGCACGTATGGTTAGGACCAATCAGGGTTAGGATTAGGGTTAGGGTTTTAGCCAATCAGAGTAAGGCTCTTAATATACAACATGCATATGCATCTTTCAAAGCGAAAAATGCTCCCATATGAAAGCGTACAAATTTTCCTAACTTATTGTGCCTCCGTCACCCTCTATAGCTAGGATAAGATACCAAAGTGATTTATTGCGCATGTGCAATACCTAATCAAACAACAGATGTTTGTAAGTTACATTCATATTTAGTTTTGTAAAGGATTTCATTTATCCACTGTTTTGAAAGGTAAATGCAAGAAGCTTGAAAGCCCCGTGAATGGAATCGTATACCAGAATGATAAACAAGCTATTTTTTCTTGTGACCAATCATATGTTCTCGATGGCGATAGTGTTCTCGATTGTCTCGTCACTGGATATTGGAGCTCAGAACCACCCGACTGTATTCCAGGTGAGGTATTGCTCGCTTAACCAAAATCGCATGTTGTAAGACATTTCTAAATGAAATAAACATGCATGCATAATTTTTTTTAAGTAATAATATGCCTGCAAAAACTAAGTGATTGGGAAAGGACATAGTTTTGTTTAGATTTTACTTAGATTTAGATAACACGAATGTGTTATAGTGTCAGCTCAATAAAAGTGTGATGGTGGGGTGAAAATGTAATAAAAAAGGGAAAGGTGGAGTAAAAATCTACTTAAAGGGACTAGACAAAAGCAGATGCTGGAGACATGTCAAAAGTGCTAGTGAAGGTTACTCTCCTTAAGAAAGCCCAGAATGAGAGAAGGGTCTATATGCTCAAATAACATGTTCAGGTTTGGCACATTGCAGTATTTCTGACAATTGGAAGTATTCATTACAGTTGATGGGAATGAGACTGACGGTTACAGCCAGTGGCGTAGCTAGGATTTTTTCCGGGGGGCAACACCTAAAAATTTCCGAATTTTCATCTGAAAATTTCCGAATTACTTTTTCTTCTATACTAGTCTACAACTCAAGTTGAATGGTTTACATTTCCCAACGTATTACACCTACACAGTATTATATACATGGATATGCATTTGTGTAATACGCACTACACATACAATTGTGAATGTAGGCCCTAAGCTCATTTTACCACTAGGGCTTTGTAGGGACGTGTAAGTTTGTAATAATCGCCGAGCGAAGCGAGGCGCGATTTTTTTTTACCTCTATTTGAAATTGAAGCCTCCAAATCCATTTACTTACCCAATTGTGTTATACTAACTTAATGTTATCTTCTTATTTTTTATGTCGGGGAGACAATTATCTTTAAAGCGTTTTCCATGTCAATAATTAGTATCAAGGAATTCTTGACGATATATTGTCTTGACAATATACTGTGATCCGTTAAATACAGGTCATAGTATAAATTATTTAGGCCTAATACAGTGACCAAAATCTTCAAAGTTGTTTTCACACATTATCTTCGCTGAGAAGGAAAAGAAAAGATATTTATAAGTAATAACCATATAATAATGTCTTATAGAAATAATTCTATTTAACAATTAAGTTTCATCACATGCCGAGCGTAGGCGAGGAAAAGAAATTTTTGACATTTTTCACTACATTTTGCCATATATTTAAATTATTAGATGCCGAGCGTAGCAAGGCAAGGAAAAAATGATATATTTGACTACATTTTTGCTATAGTTCGCTAAATATAAGTTTTATCAGATGCCGAGCGCAGCGAGGCAAAATTTTTTTTTTATATATTTCATTACATTTTACCTTGTATAAGTTGTATAAGATGCCGAGCGTAGCGAGTCTACCAATGTCTCCATCTTGTCCCTGGACAACTTCAAAGGACACAAAGGATTCACGGTGGCTAAACTATAGTTTCAAAGTTGTGCGGTTGTCCAAATTTTACGAATTGCTAATTTCAGACAAAAAGGAGTACGACTATTTATACCGAAAAACCTATGCAGTGAAAAGAATGCTAACATGAGCTCAAGCAGATTTTGTGCCATATTTATATAGTAAACACATGTTGCCCTGCAAAAAGTTTGAAAATGTCTTTCAGTTTAAAATAACCAGATATAGGTATAATAGCATTATTTTAAACGTGTCACGGTTTTTAGTTCAATATTTTGTATTCGTCTTTCCCCAGAACGATATTTAACAACGATGATTGCAACCTATTTTGACATGACCACTAGTACTATTATTAGTCGTTACCATGGTATGTAGTCTTTTGGTGGAATATCTGTTAACTGTGCATAATCATAATCTGAAAATACAAGCTATTGCGAGTCTTCACCAGCTGACCAGAGAGCAAAGTATTTTCTTGAATATAGTGATGAAGGGGCATGGGAGGCGATCCCGAGGGGATAGAGGGTCATGTCCCCCAATTACTGAGAACAAATCGCCGCCCATGTGTAGGGGAGAAGATTGTTCAGGGGATGACCGGGATAACGATGTATGCGACACTCATGCGTGCAAGAATAGATTGAAGCATAAACGATATTGTAATGGAGCAAGAAGCATTAATAATTAAGAACTAGAATCTGTTCTACGGATTAGCTACAAGGCAGTCAGTGGGCTTGTAGTTGACCGTATTATATTAAGCGTGATACCTTACCAAGATATTAAAAAATAATTAAATTAGGCCTAATTACTATCAGAGATCAGTTACCTGTGGTGTTTAAGGAAAACCCTAAATACATTTTCCATCAGAACAGTTTCGTGCAGTTCACTATTTTCTTCAGTAGAATATACTACATTTTCGACCATCTTGCTTCTTCTTGGCAGTACTGGGACTTCCTATACATATCTTCACGTCACTATTGTTGGTAGCAGCGGCAGTTTTAATAGTGCTTATTATAATTCTTATGTAAGTATATACACTTTTAAGTTACACTCTCACCTGTTCATTTTCACAGTTCATGCCTTTTTAACAGAGGAATTAAATGCAGCAACTTCGACTTCACGTGGTTTATTCGGAAAGTCCTTATGGTTTTAGCCACTATAATAATACGACTTTCCTCACTATTTTTAACGTAACATTTTTCCCTTCTGCACTGGGTTTAGAAAAACTCGTCCCTAAATCTCTAGTACAGCTCATGTCAATAATTATTACAAGAAGCTTTGTCATGAAAGGCACTTTAGTGTCTGCTAAAATAACATGTTTATTTGTATGTGTCATTGTGCTTGATGGCTGAATCTGGGCTGTCGTGTATGCACAGATTTCAGTATTTCATATTCCGCCCCTCTCGACCCCACTCTGGTAATGAGCCTCATATGCTGGGCATTAGAAAGAAATATTACTTACATATGATATTCTGCTTGCAAAAAAATCTTGGACTAAAAAAAAAAAAAAAAACAAATGACAAACATCAGTTTTCTTACAAATCTCAATTGAAACTGAAGGACATGTCGTTTAAAGAGGTTCTGTAGAGATTAAGAGTCGCATTGTTGGTAACTGTAATTGCAATAATAATTATCAATAAATAAACTCTAAATCTCAAGGGACACACATTATTTTCTTCATGGAACGTTCTTGCCCCCAAAGGAAATACAACGCTAAAAAGGATTCTTATGTTCCTTTAGAAATCTAATCGTCAAGACAACTACGGAAACGAAGAGAATTCAGCAATATAAGACAGATTCAACCTATGCCGAACACAGATCACGTGGTCAAGAAAATAATGAATCGTTTTGGAAAACATCTCCTGATGTTTTGAAGACTAGTAAATCCGCCGACGTACACAAATAGGCTAGGCAGATGAAATGCCCACGATACACCTTATGCGTATGACGTCACAGAGCAGAATGAGCTCCCTCGTTTGGAGGTAAGCGCATACCATTGCAAGTTACAACAACAAATACAGACAGCTGAATTGTCAATCAGTCAGTTAGCGCTTAAATCTACTACTACATACGTGTGCGAAGTCTACTGGGCGTACAATGTTCTTCATTGTTTTACCTCTAAAATGATGTCACTTGACGTCAATGCATAAGGTCTATTGCGCCGGATTTATCCCAAATAAGCACAAAGGATGTCTTAAGGCATACGGTAAAACTGGGAACTTAGGGAGTATATATGACAGTTGTCGAAAATGAACTCAAATAAAATCTAATTAAAATTTTAATCCTCGCAAACCTGGTGCGTGGGTCTTTATTCCGGCCTGATATATATATATATATATATATATATATATTTATATATATATATATAAAGCAATAACATTAAAGATAACACTGAAACCCAACAAGTATTGGTTGCACGTATGTGTATTTACGTTTCGATCTCCCTGAGATCTTCGTCAGAACTGATCAATGAAC
>WURT03049380.1:0-14347 GCA_009936505.3 Holothuria glaberrima
CCTGTCTACACTGTGCAACAAACCGAAAACAAGCGTGTTTTGGTTTTGTTGCAAGTGAAGTGTTTTGAGAATGTTTTACAAATGTTGCCAGCGTATAAAGGCCTTAACAGTCCGCTTTGATCAAGGAATTTTTGAGGGAGACACAATGGGTAACTTCAAGTGCAGCAAAGATGCACCACGAGAGCAAAGTGCACGGTGCATGCGTGGAGTCCAGGGCGTGGGCCCCGGAGGTTCTCGTAAAATGAGATAATAACGTAGAAAATTGGGTCCAGGTACTCTGTTTATGAGATGTTATAGGGCGTATCAGTTCATATTTTATGAAATTCAATATGAATGGCTGAATAGTGGTTTTTATAAGGGATAAAAGCTGGTGAAATCTAAGAGCAAATTTTAGGTTCTTTTCAATTTCGGAGGCAACCTTGGAGCCTGAGATGGACATTTAATTTTCAAAAAAATGTTTTTCCTTTCAAAACAAGTGTTTTATTTTTCTTTTAAGTTTAGTGGAGTATGGGAGTGAACGGCGTCAATTACACAAGAAGCGGCAGGAATTTTCCTTATTTTGATCGTTAAACTTACCTTCAGGCAGTGCCTTGAGACATGTCAATTTCCTAGCAAAAATGGGTCTATCAGGAAGATATGTCTTATATAAGAATGCTGTGCAATCCCATAGAGAACTAGGAGGAAGAAAGAATTTTCCTTCCTTGCAAGCTTACAAGCTTCATTATTGTATAATTACTTTAATAATTATAATGATACAAAAGAGCATAAGTGTAACACATTTACTGCTAAATGAAGGGAAATGTTTGAGAAGTTATTGAAAAAGAAAGTTCAAGAAACTGGAAAAAATCAAACTGAAGATTAAGGAGGAAAATATAGGTAGTTTGTGAAAGACTTGTAATATATTATTAATCATTAAACCCTACGGACATTTCACCCCACCTCCTGCAGAAAACATTTGCTTAATGTAGACCTAAATTCTAAACTTACAAGGATACATATTTTAGAGGTTAGAAAATAAAACTTCATACATCTATTTCCCATTTTCATAGCTTCCTCCGTTGTTGAGATTTAAAAATGTTAAAATTTATTCACTTCGTTTGAAATAATTTGTTATGTCCTTTTTTACAACTCATATTACCTTCTTTTGTTTCCTCTAGAAATTTAGACGTTTGTATGAAATTGAAACATTTACTACTATTTCCTTGCATAACATGTTGTACGGAGAGGAATTACATAGCCAAGTCACCCTAAATCAGCGAGACAGTGGTCACGTTTTTGCAGAAAAACAAAGAAAAATTAAGACGGTAATTTGAGTAATACAAGAATTATATCACAAATTATTGCACAATTTACCATTTTAAATTGAGTTAATAACCTTCAACATTTTATATCTCAACTCAGGAATATCCTGTGAAGATGAGAGTTGGACCATTTGAATGCATTGTGTCAGCTTTGTAACAGATATTTTTGAAATTCCAGACTTTAGCATTATTTGAAATTCCATGTTTAACCGTTAAGCCTGCATTACCGCCCCTTCCCCCATGCAATACGTGCTGGTGCCAAAAGGTTCTGCTTGTAGCCTCTAATTTTGGCGGCGAGAGGATTTGATGAATTGGTGCAGGGAAGGGAGCTCGCAAGATATTACGTCGACTTGCCAGCCTGGCGTCTTCGATCATCCTAGAGCTCCTGCAGGTCAGAATTTGGCCTCTCAATCCCCTACGTAACAGCAAATTTCCCATAACACAATTTTGTTACTACTCTTCAAAGTAGGGCAAGCATGAAAAACTGCTTATCTTGTTTGCTGTTATCTGTGGATTGTGCTTGAATTGTCTTACTCTTCTTGTTCTACGTTCTCTGTTTTTTGTTTGTTTTTGTTTTTTTTTTTTTTTTGGTTAATTTTTAGGCTTTCTTTTGTATGTATACTTCTATTTCTTCGTGACAGTAAGCATGGACGGATCCAGGGGAGGGGTCCAAGGGGTCCGGAACCCCCCTTTTCCCGAAATACGACCTGCAAAGGGGTTCTAACCGCCCCCCTTTTTCAGGAGAAAAATATTTTCCAGAGAGAAACTACGACAGTAGTAGTTGCTCTTCCGTATTCACCAGAAGTAGCCTGCTGAAATAGCGTAATAACCAGAAACTACATCAAAAATTCTGAAAATTTTAAAATGATACCAAAAGGCGTTTAAGCTATAGATTTCTGAAGGGCGTAGGGTGGACCGTGAGGTATTTTTCGACCGAGTGATGGATCTACAGTAATCATTTCTATCAAAAATATTTCTCAAACTATCAGAATCTTCGCAAATTCTTCGCAAACTATCATAATTTTCGCGCCCTCCACGTACTTCAAACCTTACCACAATATTGTTCTCATTATCAGTATCTTCGGATAGCAACTCCCACAGAAGCACAGCAGCAAAAGTCAAAAGCTGTTTATGAATTACCAGGTAAAAGACTGGCTTTTTGTGTGACATGTATGTTATTTCAGCAATTGAACGTGTCTCGATGCAGATTCAAAATGTAGGTTTTGTTATGGAAATCTTATTTAACAAAGAATTTCGGCGCGCTTCGCGTCACTGTTTACATTCCATCTCGTGACCATTATGAAGGTAATTATACATGGTACCGGTTCTGTTTGATCACAAAAATTAAAAAAAAAAACAGATATTCGTCTCAAAACATCTGTAGGGGCCTTGCGTCAATATGTGATCTTTCAATCTAATTTGTAGCATGATGTGGAAGGATGGAACTTGAAAGTACGAGTTTGCCGCAATACATTTTTCAGAAATTTTTACCGAGCGCTTTGCGCGCAGCCATTATTGGTATAGATGGTGACCGTAAGTACACTTACGACTAAAAGCATTCTATAACGCGCTTGTTAATCTTTCAACCCTTTTGTTATACCTATCAGGGAGTCTAATAGCCCCTTCCTGCACCTCTCCCTCCCTCCCATTCCCCATTACTGGAAGCTGTTCGTCTGGACTTTCGTCGGTTCAAAATTAGTAAAAATACGATAGTTATAAAGTGTTTGGCATCATACTCTGTATTATTATTTGGATGTCAGGTAATAAGCACTCAGTGGATTATTTAGGGGGACATTGGGAAATGTCCCCTCCTTATTAATGCCGTTTTTTAGTATCTAAAATACATAAAAATTTTAACAGAAAATTTTACTTAAAATGTGGCACCAGACTGCGTGTAAGGACACCCAATTAGGCTTAAACCCCTCCCCCAGGCCGGTAAACACACAACATGCTGCATGCCAGCCCGTTAGAATGCCACTTTAAGCATTATGTCGTTGCCCCCATTTCATGTAATTGTTTCAGAGCTTCCGGGAGGCCATATACAGGCATCTGCAAGCCTTAGATACCCTATAATGCAAAATGAAGCAAAAAGGAAAAGTTGGGTGATAGTCAAAGAATGTCTCTGTGGACTCGAAGCACGTATTTTGGAGTAAAAAACTGTGACAAATAGAAGTCAGTACAATAGCAAAATAGAGAGGCTTCAGGAGTTTTGTTGACAACGTATCCTTTTCTTAGACAGCATAGTCTCCTCTTTCACCTAACCAAAAATTAGAATTCACTAAATTATGGACATTTTCCAGTCAAATATATTCAGCTTCAAAAATATCCCAAATGTAGCACCATTTTGCATCTAATCAACCTTAAATCAACAAAAATTTCTCAAAGGGGAAGGGTACCCCCTTCCTTTAGACCACTCCCACAAGACGGCACCTTTATGTAGTGACCAAAAAAGGATCCCCATTGCTGTACACGAACGCAGGCCACGTAAGAAAGGGTGCAATTTGCGCAAACACGGGAGTCTAACTGAGGTAGCATTACCACATCATCGGTGGTGCCCGGTGCCCCCCCCCCAAAAAAACACCAAAGTCTGTCGGCGCCCCAGCGTAAGCTACACGCCAACCAGTGATGGCGCTTCACTTAGATTGTGTCAAGGATTCAGTAACTACTTGGACCCCCCTCCCTTTTTGAAAAATCCTGGATCCGCCCATGGTAAGTTTAGTTTAGGTATAGAGGAAGTTTAAGCAGGGGGGTGCTAATAACACCTCTCTGGCTCCCTGGTTTAAGTATACAGTGGAAGCTTTGTTAAACAGTCTTGATTTAGGACAGACACACAACGTGAGAGCGGGCGGAGTGACAGAATGTCATAGAATGGTTAGGTTAAGGCGTAGTTAGTTTCGAGTGGAGAGTGGCAGAGAGAAGGGCAAGCGTAGTGGGAGTGTGTGAGAAGCTGGAAATAAGGAAAAGGATAAACTGCAGAACTCGGAATTTGCGTTATTTTTGTTGGCCCTTGTGTATGAAAAAACTCTTAAAGCAGCAAGCCATGCTCTCCCTGCCTCACCGTGTATATCATAAGATTTTGTTGCACACACACCTATATATATATATATGTACACTCTAAAAACAAAAGAGTGAAATTCACTCCAAAAGAGTGAATTAAGGGACTACTCCTAAGGAAGAGTGAATTTTATCTGGAGTGGAGTGAAATTCACTCTTCCTCAGGAGTGATCCCTTAATTCACTCTTATTTTTAGAGTATATATATATATATATAACTATGGTCGAAAGTTGTGCTCAATATAACTATATTATGTATTTTTATATGTTTATAATTATATATATATATATATATGTATATGGGTGTGTTTTAGCATGCTCAGCCGTCACTTCAGCTATTTTCAAATATTGTAACTTTTCCTTAGCTTTTATGGATTTTTTATGTATTTCAACTAGAAGCTCAACCTACCCCTTTCTTTTCCTTTCCTTTTCATCCTCTTTCTCCCATTTTATTGTTTGGCAGCCAGGGACGCCGGGAGGGCCGACCTCCCTAAGCCCCTCAAACAGTCAAAAATTCGCGCCTGGTTACTGTTAATGGTGCACTGATTAAGACATGCTTAAACTTGCGAGTTTAATACTTTCCAACACACGGTCAACCAAATTGCTAGCTAGACCATACTATGAAGTTAACCCCCTAAAAGTAACTTTTTGATTACTCACGCGGGCGATTCTGTTTATGCATGTGTATGTGTATATGTGTTTATGACGCTTGGCTTGTAAACACGATATCTCAAAATAGCAATGGTGGATAATTTTCATACTTATTATATAGAATTATTATATAAGGAGGGAGGTCCCTATTACTTTGGTGAAGGTCAATGGTCGTGTGAGGTCACCAGAGGTCAAAAAAGGAAAACATGGTAAACACGATATCTCTAGGTAGAAATCATGGATGCTTTTCACACTTGGCATGTGTTAGAGTAAAAAGTAAAAAATAAACCCTACTGATTTTGCTAAAGGTCAAAGTTTATCTGAGGTCACCGTAGGTGAAAATACGAAAGTCTTAAAAACTGCTTGTAAACATGATATCTCAAGACAGCAATGATGGACAACGTTCATACTTGGTAAATAACTTTGTCATATTAAAAGAAAGAACCCCATTGTTTTCAGTAGAGGTCAAAGTTCGTTTGAGGCCATCAGAGGTCAAAAACCAAAAACCTTGAAAAACACGATATTTAAAGCGAGGGATGATGGATCCTTTTCATATTTGGTCTATAGATTCGGGTTTGTTGGAGGTCGAAGGTCATCTAAGGTCATCAGAGGTGGAACTACGAAAACCTCGTAAACTAAATAGACAGAAGGCGGTACCTCCAGATTGTGTCCGGCGTTTGGTTACAAACAAAAAAGTTTAGGTTGAATTTTGAACCATTCCAAAGGTTAAATTACACAGGAAATAATTTATTTTTTCACAAGCATAACTATTGCAGTAATAATTCTTATTTGAAATACCTAATTATGAACACGTGTAAAAGATGTTGTGACTATAGGATGATTAGAAATAATACAGTTTACACTGAACGAGTTCTGTGGTGGCGTAGTGGATTAGAGCTTGATTTCTCACGCAGATGGTCCCGGGTACGATGTTCCTTATTTAATTTAATTTTTGGTTATTTACTTTTTGATAGGGTTCTAAGGTCATACGAGGTCAGCAGAGGTCAAGATGTGAAAACATCGTTAAAAATGAAAAAGTCAAGAGGTGCCATTTGAGGGATGAAACGAGTCAGTGCAACAGATCATTCCCTTTCAACAAGGAATCACTAAGCTTTTGGACTTTCTGGTTGACTGTACTTGGTAAATAGCATCAAACCATTTGTATGAAATGCTACATCGTCAAATGGCCTGGATCAGAATTTTCCCGGAAATTGGGACATTGGAATTGAAATTTGCTCCGAATTGGAGGATAATGGACTCGGAACTAGCCCGGGATGGTGTCTAATACAATCGAAATTGTTTGAATCCGAGGCCATAAAATCGTCCACCTGTGGGGATATGACTGAACAAGTTAGTTAGTTAGATGAGGTTTAACGGCCCAGTATACAACCAATTGGTTCAAGTCGAGCCGGCCACGGCCTTTTTTCCAGTTGTGGCTCACTGGCTTGTTTTCCCTTACGATGACTGAACAAGGAATATGCCGTACAGTCTGCTACTTAGGCAATGTGATTGAACAAGGAAAATGCCGTGCAGTCTGCTACGCAGGCAACCTGACAACTATATGTTACTCAACTGCATTCGCTATGCACTTGTAAATTTACAAATGAGACGAAAACTCATACAGCTCATTTGAAAATAATACAAATTATGCTAATTTCAATAGTTGCTAATCGAGATTGAGCAATTGCTAATCAATTCAAACATTGATTAGCAATTACTGCTAACCAATTCTCTCACTCTGTTTCGTCCCCTGGCTTATATATACTATCACCGGGTGTAAGATCGCATGGCGATGAGTTTTTCACACCAACTTTTCATATGTTGCCTGCTACAGCAGAGCATCCAGAAAAGTTGAAACCTAGTCTTACTTGCTTTTCAATGCAGATTACCAGAGAGTGTTACAGAGGCGATGTAACGTACTGAAAAGTGCGTTAGTGTGTGTCTCAAGTGCGCATATGTAAATTTATTATGCACGACCGAGGTTTAAACAATGTCTTGGTATTTCGTCATCACCAAAAACCCCGTAAGCATATTTCAAGAAATGGACTTTCTAATAACTATAAAATTGACAATACGCATGGGAAGTAGGTTTTAACTTCTTCCAGAATGACGCTTTAAACTAAAAGAACTCTGGAAATTTGCCTAAGGACAATTTTGACCTTGAATGCTGAGATAATTCCACGGCGATGAATTTACGAACGTTTTTACAAGAGAAGGTATCATGTAGCTGATAGTGCTTCGGCCACGAATGCTCCTCTGACATTTGTTGTGTAGTGATACTTTTACAGACGTTGAATTCGCCAGACGAAAGAATCACGAGCGAAAACGAGGGAGAACTACTTGACATTTTAAGATGGGCCGGTACAGTTACGTGAGGAACGTGACATTTGTATGGACGTCACGTGGATGAGATGACGAGAGAGATTTTAGAGCGAACCTAATAGAGACATGGAATGTCTACCCCTGATTAACTTTTTGACAGTAAGTAGAAATAACAAGATTGTTCCTAAAATCCTAAGGGACTTGAAGATTCGTACAGCCAAACTCAAATCAAGGAAATCGCCCACACCCCTTATTAGTTTCGGAAAGAACTATACATGGTTTTGCGTAATAGCGCCCCCAACTCCCACCGCTGTGAATAGTGGATAGAAATTGTTGAAAGGTAACGCTGTTGCCGGGATTTTTTCCCAGGACGAATGGGGGTGATTTCCGAAATTTCCACTAAAAAAACAAAAAAAATGATGCTCAGGTTAGGGTTAAGGTAAAGAAATGAAATTACCCCCAATCGTCCTGAGAAAAATAACGCTTGCCGGCCGGTAGTTAGGCTACTAATTACAAGACAATGTAAACCTCAATTTACGCATGAACAGTTTTCGTCCTTCGTTCATTGGGTGGGTAAGGCTTTACTTTACAAATAGTAAGGCCTGTATGTTAATCAATGGTCATTTATCTCCTTTCTACAAAGAGTCAGTCGACAAAGAGATCCGTTATCTCCTTACTTATTTCTTCTCTGCGTGGAAGTTTTACTCTTTTTAGAAATGACAGTTTAGTAGAGAGGATTCAAGTTGGGGAAAGAAACTTTAAATTTAGTCAGTAAGCTGACTATACAGTTATCATTCTGGATGGATCATAAAACCTTTCTTTCTAGATAGTTAAGAACTCCTACATGATTTTTATTATTCGTCTGGATTAAAAGTAAATATAGAAAAAACCAAAGGCTATCTGGGTTGATTGCAAAAAGAATGATAGTCTGATTCTGCAAAGGTGCAATTTAAATTGGGTCAAGGATAATTTCAGTATTCTAGGCGTCACATTTAATACTAATTTAAACTCAATGGTTGGCTAAAACTGCAACAAAACCTTACAAAGTATTAAAGGAGTTTTAAGACATTGGTCGAAGCGTCAGCTGACGGTTTTTGGTAGAGTCACTCAAGGGCGTAGGAAGCGGGGGGATGGGGGGCGACAGCCCCCAGCGAAATTTGTGGGGGTCTGGAGTATGCTTTAGCCCCCCTTCCACACACACACACTTTCCAAGCACGAAAGCCCGTTATTCCTCTCTTCTGTAAGAAATGTCAAAAATTTGCAGTAATTTACCTTAAAATTTATCCAAAATAACGCACCAGATTGCATCTAAGGACCCTCAAATATCAAAAAATTTTCAAGGGGCTAAGAAAAAAGTAAAAAGGTTCAGTAATTTACATTAGAATTTGTCTAAAATGATGTACCAGAATGCATCTAAGGACCTTCAAATATAAAAAAAAATTTCCAAAGGGCTAAAGAATGTCATAAATGTGCAGTAATTAACCTTTACATTTGTCCAAAATAATGTACCAAATTGCATCTTGGGACACACAAATATCACAAAATTTCCCAAAGGACTAAATAAAGTCGAAATTTTGCAGTAATTTAATACCTTAAAATTCTTCCGAAATAATGCACCAAATTGCAACTTAGGACCCTAAAATATAAAAAATTTTCCAAAGGGCTAACGAATGTCAAAAATGTGCAGTAGTTTACCTTTACATTTTTCCAAAATAATGTACCAAATTGCATCTTGGGACCCACAAATATCACAAAATTTCCCAAAGTACTAAAAAAAGTCGAAATTTTGCAGTAATTTACCTTAAAATTTTTCAAAAATGATGCACCAAATTGAAACTTAGGACCCTTAAATATCAAAAATTTTCCAAAGGTCTGAGAAATGTCTAAAATATGCATTAATTTACCTAAAAATTTTTAAAAAATGATGCACCAAATTGCAACTAAGGACTTTCAAATATTAAAATTTTCCGCAGGAGTAAGAAAAGTAAAAAATTCCATTGATTTACCTAGAATATCAAGTAATTTTCCAAAGGGGAGGGGACACCCTCACCCCTCCCCAAGACCCTTCCCCAGGACGCCGATCCGGAACAAGGTTCAGCCCCCAGTCTTGAACAGCTTCCTACGCCAGTGGAGTCACTGTAGTTAAATCACTCGCCTTCTCAAAATTAACATGCCGTTTGATGTCTCTTCCGAATCTGGACGGATATTTTGTCACAGCAGGGAGCTGTAAGAGCTCACAGATAAAGTAAAAAGGGGATCTGATTATTATTCATTTAGATCGTTATTCCGAAGGGTCATTATTCTGAAGAGTCGTTATTCCGAATAGAGGATAAGGATCGTTATCCGAAGGTTCGTTATTCCGAACAGAAGATAGAGGTTGTTATTCCGAAGAGTCGTTATTCCGAATTGAGAATAAGGGTCGTTATTCCGAATAAAGGATAGGGGTCGTTATTCTTACAATCTGCAGCGTTCAGAGTATTCAGAATAACGACCCTTATTCCCAATTCGGAATAACGACCCTTCGGGATAACGATCCTTATTCTTTATTTGGAATAACAACCCTTCGGAATAACAACCCTTCGGAATAGCGGTCCTAATGTTATATTCGAAATATCATGGAAGTAATGATTGGTGTCTTCTAGTCTATGAAAGGCATAGAGACGTAGGAAATTTATTTGATAAAAGTATGTACTTAATTACAAGGTACATAACAAATAATGAAATCCCTTTCTGGTTTGATGTGCTAGCTGCTTGGGTTAGTATCAATAATAATACGACAATTAATACACCAACAGAATTCTTGAGCCACAGAGTATGGAACAATGATTTATTTCAGATGTATATACATCGTGTAAGTATCCTTGCATTTCGCAACCAAAAGTTCTACTTCGTAAATGTTTTTTGATGGAGGGGGAAATTTTTTATGACTATGAAACCATGCGGGACCATTTTGGAATGAAAATTGTTTTTTTTTTTTTTTTTTATTTATTTATTTTTTTTATTTTGGGGTTTTCGAAGAGCTATTTTATTAGTCAACCACTCTTTCCAGATTTGTAAAAAGTCTCCAAATACCCAGTAGGCCTCCAGTTGTTTGATTTAAATCTAATAAAGGCGGTCGGGAATGTTATGACATTATTGTGAAACCATTTGCCAGTTCTAACATCTCTGTAAGAGATAAGTGGAATGATGTACTTAAAACATCTGTTACAAGTAAGGTATGAAAATTTTAACATAATTTGACCTTTAGATGTATAACTCCTTTTACGCTTAAATGGTCCCAATAGCAAATTGTATACTTTCTTATGTACAAATGTATTATTGCATCGTATTGGACTCAAAGAAAACGATCTTTGCACCTTTTGTAAGCAAGAAAAAGAAAATTTATTTTACACTTTTTTTTGTATGTGCCCTGTCAGTATAATCATCTAATCAATCAACTTAATTCTTGGACAAAAGAAAAACTGTCAAACTTTTACTACTCTAATAAATGTCGAATTTAGGTTACTATGGATACAGCACTGACATTCGGGCACTAAATTACATACCGTAACTGTTATATTAAAATATCACATAGATAAATGTAGACTATAAGTATGCAAGACCCACTTTATTATCTTTTCTTCGTGAATTAAGAGATTTTTGAAGGTAGAGAAATATTTCAGCTATGTCAACTTGTACTTGAACTTCCTATGTTTCCGCGCAAGTTTAAAAATAAATTAAGCCTGATCAGTGAGACAAATACATAAACTATTAATGTAGCGCTGTTTGTATGCATGTTCGTACGTATGTATGTATGTATGTATGTATGTATGTATGTATGTATGTATGTATGTATGTATGTATGTGTGTATGTACGTATGCACGTATGTATGTATATATATATAGCCTACATATGTGTAGGTATTTTTTCATTTGAATTTTGGGACACTATTCAATATAAAAAAATTAAAGGAATGGCCACACATGACAAGCTTACACAGCAAATGATTGCACAGTTAATAATACATACAGGTAACTGTGTATTTTGTCATTTGAGGAACTTTAGAGATGTAGTAATAAACGTACACAGAACACGATAAAGTAGTAATCATGGCAAGAAACACAGCTGTCACCGCCAGCAGATGTCAGTAAAGTGAGCAAGCAGACGACCGGGCTGTTTCACTTCTTGTATGCTGTCTGGAATGATGAGTGACATACTTTTGTGCTTTAGACTATGGACAACATTTGTTCCAATTAACTGAGTTTTCATTATTTCTAATATTTTTCCTTAATCGAATTTGCGCTAGGCTATAGTCTGGCCTACTTTTGTTAATCATAAAAATTAGTTTACAGTTTTATTACTGTGACACTAGGAGACTACCTCCGGATTTGTTAGACACAGCCTGCAGGCGAGGAGCTGATAGTTCTCTGCTAGGCGGATGTTTTTCCGATCTTTGGTACAAATGTTTCCCATACGCAGATCTAAGTCTTTGTCTGAGGTCACAAATTAACTTTTCTCACTGAAGACGTTGCAATTTATTGTCGAAAATATTAAAGGTGTGAGGTCGTCATGTTGTTTGAGGGAGGGGCACTGAACGTTCGCCAGCTTTACACGAGAATATAGAAAGTAAAATGTACAACTGGTGAATTTCTACTGTCTGAAACACATTTCGATGTGCTAAATATGGTCAATATTTTTGTAAGGGCTAAGATGACTCGAACCATAACCACCGCAAAAACTGTCTGCCAAAAGTAACGACCAGTTACCCTTTAAAAAGATAATTTAAAGAAGAGAATGTACTGCAAAAGAAGTAACAGCATACAACTGATCCAGTGATAAAAACTTGTATAATTGTACGTAAAATGTAGGAAAACGTTATTGAGTGGTCCATGCTTTAAAAAAACAGACAACTCCTTGCTCACGTTAAAGGGGCTTATTGAGTTGGTTCACAAAATTCATGATTTTTTTCGCAACTGTTGAGATTCACTCACATCTTGATGGTAAATGATCAAACTAAGAGATTCTGTCCATCTGACTCACAACTTAAATGGTAATGCCAGGGTCATTAATGATTAAAATTATTTATCACAAATTCGTGACCAGACACTTTTTACCACTATGTAGCAATCATATAAAATCCCTTTCCACAAAATACTACAGTTTCTCACATTTTTGGTAACTGTAGGAAGTGAATCATGAGTAATGAGGCTAATTAGAAGTATTGTCATGCAATGGTTACCTTCAAACTCGTCAAAAAATATTAGATGTCAACTCAATGAGCCGCTTTAACTTTTAGGGTATATTGAGCCAGTCGAATCCCGTCTTAGATGGTGAACATTTACCCTGTAATTTATTTTGATTGTGTGGTTCATCTAGAAATGCCCTCCTACATTCTGTTGAAGGGTGTTTATGTACTGACCTTGGCGATCCAAGCACCTTCCTCTCCTTTAATACATAGAGTGTGTGCTCATTGTTGCTTCTGGAGAACGATAGTGACCTCCTGGTGGATTCCTTTGTACTGTTCGGCAGCTATATCTATTTTGATCCGTTCATTTGATTTAACTGTTGAAAGCATTTGGCGGACTATTGTTGCTGAATATACCGTCGAGAACCCAATTTTGGCAAAATAACGGACTCGGCGAACAAATGTGGTTTATTGATTCCTTGCCGAAGAGAAGCAAGAAATCCATGCAATGGTGATGTCGTGTGTGTATGTGTTTGTATGTGACATAGGGGCGAAAATACGGGAGGTGTTGGGGTGTGACACCCCCCCCCCTCGCCGTGAAAGTCAAAAGTCGGTCTCTGAGCGCCAAAAAGTCGGTTTCAAATCCAGTTCAGTATGCCTTTGTAACAGAAGACCAGACATGAACAACATTTGATACCTTACTCAAATTGAAATCCCGGCAGAGATGAATGTGAAAAGATTGCCCGAATTCTTTTACTGAGTCCCGAATTTTTGATCGAATGCCCGAAACATGTGCAACAATTTTCGCTCGCTTCGCACGCATGTAATGATTTAGTGGTCTATTTTATGCACTTGAACTACAACGCATTTCGGGCAACTTTTTGAGATTCGGGCAAAAAATTCCCTGCCCTCCCCCCAAATTAAAAGAGCCCAAACGCCTATGATTATTACTACCAGTAACGTACTCAGGGGTGGGGACTGGGCCATGGCTCCCCTCAAATGCCACTTTTTTAGTTCCTAAAAATTCGCAAATTTTGTAACACAAATTTTACTTCTAAAGGTAGCATATGTGGCACCAGATTGCATGTAAGGAGACATAATTTTTCAAAAATTTGTAATTATGTAGGAAATTCGTATCGTACAACTATGTCAATGGGAGTCAGTCTCCAAGAAATGTAGTTGGTTCCAAATTAGTTCACACCCTCTTGCGAATTCATGTATATACGCCCCTGATGTGACACTTAGCTTGTAAACAAGATATCTCAAGATAGCAATGACCGACACTTTGCATATTTGGTATTAAATTTTTTTATGTTGAGAGAAAGATCCCTATTGTTTTTGGTGGAAGGTTAAAGGTCATGTGATGTCACCAGAGGTCAAAATCCGAAAACTTGTGAACACGATATCTCAAGACAGCAATGACAGGCACTTTTTCATATTTGGTATATAGATTCGTTATGTTGAGAGGAACAACCCTATTGTTTTGGTGGAGTTTAAAGGTCATCTAAGGTCACCAGAGGTTAAACTGAGAAAACCTTAAATTGCTCGTAAACACGATATCTCAAGATAGCAATTCACTGACAGTTCATATTTGTTATAAAGTTTTGTCATATTGAGAGGAAGAACCCTTTTGTTTTGATGGAGATCAAAGGCCATTTGAGGTCACAAGAGGTCAAAGTCTTGGAACGTTATAAACATGGTATATGAAGATGGGAAAGAGAAATTTTTCATTCTTAGTATACATATCTTTGGAAGACCAAAAAGGTGAAAACCTGGACCCCGAACTTGGTAAAATGCTCTCGTTAAAGTAAAGAAAAGCTCAACGGCGATAATTTTGACAGCAGAAATCGTAGTG
>WURT03049391.1:1508-14347 GCA_009936505.3 Holothuria glaberrima
CTTAACTTTTCATGTCAAAATATAAAATTCACTTTTTGTACATTTTTCCTTCTATTTTTACTCATCAGAACAAGTTCTTAAGGCCCCACCCTCCTTCCCTGTAACCTCTGAAGTGTTCCCATGTTCTATATTGTAGCCTTGAAACATTGTAGATTCCAAGAAAAACTTTTTCACATAAAACCTACTTTGACTTACATTTTAAGGTTTTTATGCACAGTGTGCTTGTCAGATATATAATTGTAATCTGTGTCCATGTTACGTTCCTTAGTTTGTTTTTTAAATCCACAATGTTCATGAAACTGTGTCACATTTGAAAAGTGAAACGATGAATTTTTGTGTGTAAACAAAGGAGAGTGATTACAACAACAAAAGGCGTGAAACCAAGTTACTTCCTTGTAAGGGACAAGGAAACTTATAAGTTATCAACAAATCTCTCCAAATTTTACCATGTTCTTTCTGTCTCACCATTTTAATGAGACAGTCTTAACAGTTTGCTTTGATTTTTAAGTCAGGTTTGTAGGATTGGGAGGGGAAATTCTGGGGCTATGTATCCCCAAGCTTTTATCATTCCCCCCTCCCCCAGCCTTATAATTCTTCACAGGTGTGATTTAAGTTACAGATGCCTATGATAAATCCATACAAGTACCCCTCCAAACACAAGCATTGCCCTTCCATCCAAATTTTAGGAGATAGCCTGGGGTCTGTTTGATTGCCAAGTGTGCTCCACCATTTCTTGTCTGTTATCATGAAAGTAGTTTGCCATGCAATTACATAATTTATTAAACCTCATTTGGGAGCACATCTATTGTCATGCATAGTTATCTCAGTAATACACATTTGCATCATAGATGTAATTTATTATATATTATAAAACACCTTATTAAGTCCTCTAAATCTGATTGGAGGATTGGTGGTCATATGCCATGGGTTACTTGGCACTATCTCATGGTCTTGTGTTATCCATCATGGGTTAGTCTAGAATAACACATGGTGTTTGGCACTTTTTGCTCCTTGAATCAAATTGTGACCAAAATCTGGCTTATTTAGGAAGTTATGTGTTACATAAAACAAGCAATGAATGCTTCCCATTCGTGTGACAGTATGAATAGTTTCTTGAGTTGGAAGGTGAACATTCTATTCAACTTGGCTTCATCTCATTGAATATAACATTTAATCTTTCAACTCATAAATTATTCATACTATCACACGAGTGGAAGACATTTGTTTTTTGTATACTGAAGCAGGGTCTCTGCTGGTAGAGTTTAACATGAAATTTTTTTTAAAGTTTCAATTTTAAGTCCTGAAAATTTATAATTTTTGGGAAAAATCAGGTCGTGGAACACTTAGTGAAGGAACTGTACATTTTTGACAGAAAAGTAGCATCAGAGGTAGAAAAATGCCTGCCTCTCCTAAACCTTGACAAATTTCCCAAAATGTGCCAGCAGAATTCATTATCGTGGGCGTGCCATTGTTTGAAGTTGAAGTTCATTATTTTTACATTCAAATTTATAAATGTAAAAATACAAAATATCACAGAAATGAAAGTGGGGGAGATCTGACAGGTTCAAAGCTTATTAAGGTCATACCATCTTTGTTCAAGAAAAATGTGTGAAATTAATATGGAGTGTTTGTGACTGGGGGGTGCTCACTAGATGGAAGATTCACTAGGTAGGTTTGCTAGAATGAAGATTCCCTTGGATGAAAATCTACTTGGGGTTAGGAGTAGGATAAGGATTCTCATTAGATACAGACTAGGTTTAGGATTAGGCATAAGAATATCCTCATGTATGATTAGTGTTTGGGTAAAGATTATGGTTAGGGTTAGGGCTAAGTTAAGAGTTAGCATCTTTGGTGTAGTGAACCTTCAATCTAGCGAACCTTTGATCTAGTGAACCCTGCCCTTTGTGACTCCCAGTGAAAAAAAAGGTGTGAGTTGGGGTCCTTCCTGGGTTGCAGTGGTGTTTTGTTGAGTATTAAAGACACGTTACTCCACCTGCTTCAGTCTACCTAACGGAAAGTGGATACTAGTTTTGGCTAGGGGGTTATCCAGTGATGGACCAGCAACCAATTCTTGGGGAAGTGCCACACTTGGTATCTGTTTAAGATCATATAATTAGGATATATGGATCACTCTGTATGGGCCCCAATGGCTCAGGAGGCAGAATCCTTCCCATAGGAGATATAATCCTAACCTAAGCTGTAATATATCAATGGCAAATTGAAAAGGAAATGAAGAGAAAAAGGGAAATAGGGTAGATTTAGTAGAAATTAAAAGAGAGCAGAGTAGGAAACAGCCTTCCAAAAGAAATACTGCATTTTGTAATATTTTCTTCACCTTGTGCTGGTTTTTTAGTGAGTACATGTCAATGACCTCTAAAATCCAGTTTGGGTGGAGACATTTTGGTCAACTTGTTATTAAAGGATTCTCTTTCTTTTCTGAAGTGTCAATTTCACCAGTAATGTGTTTGTTATTATGTTTTCAGAAATGCTCAGACCTAATGAAGTCTGTAAGCCAATAACCTCTTAAAAATCCAGTTTGGGTATAGACATGCCAGTGGCGATGTTTACAAATGATGCATCCGTCTTTTATTCTAAAGTTTCATTTTTCATATTCTGTTTTTAGAAATGCTTATATCTGAAACAACATTCAATGCATTCCCAGTTGTGGTCAGTAAAGACAGTAAAAGGCTTGTTGGTCTTGTATACAGGAAAGAACTAGTGCAAGCGCTGAGTAAGTAAACTTGCCATGTAATATTTTTTTTTTTTAATTCCTTTCTTTTAGTTATTTTTAGTATTAGATGTTTATGTTTCTGTAAAAATAAGAGAAGGACAGTAATAAGTGTGTATAAAAATAATAAACTGAATATTAGTTTGATATGTGTCATAACATTTTTTGCAGTTTTGAACCAAATTAAAAGACTACATTGGTTAACGTTTTTGCTTTGCTGCAATGTTTATTACTTCCTTGTAGATGTAATATGTGTGTATGAAATAAATTTGAAAAGAAAAAGCCATGACAGATTTGGCACTTTAACACTGCTATGTTTGCTTATTTGATACATTTTTTGATGGTCTTTATATTTAGAATTATTTAAATAATGTTAAAACGATTAAACAAATTTTATTCTATTTGAAACTATATCTCTGAGGTGAATGATCTTAAAAACTCCTTTAATTTGTTTTCTTTCAGGAAAATCAAGAAACAAGTATAATGCTGTCAGCCAATCAAAAGTGTACTTCACAAATGAAATGCCCCTTCATCCTTCTCCAGATTCCCCCTCCCCTATCAACCTTCTTTACATTGTTGATCAGGTAGGAATCCCTTTATGGTAACAAGAGGGCAGTGTCTGCATTAGGCAGGGGGATCATGCGGTTCCTGCTCTCTTCTCAACATTCTGGCAAGAATTTCCTGCATCTGTTGTGTGGTGCAATGATCAAGATCTTCCCCTCTCTAGGGAGGGGGATTACCCCTCCAAATTCTGAAAGCTAGTGCAAACACCACATCAGGGTATAGCTTGAAAAAAGTTTGAATGGAAAGTTTTAAATGTTGCAGATGAGGTTTTCTGGTGCATCTGATGATGTACTCATTACTCCAAAGCCAGCTTAAAGGCATTTTCCAGTGGCATTTCACAATGGTCTCATGTGAAAGATTTGTGCCCTCCAGACCCCATAGCAATACTCTTTTCTTAACTGGAGATATCTCATATTAAAGAGTGCTTATTTTTGTCAAAAAAACCTTCATTTCTTATCAAGGTCACAGATTGTTATGTAAGGTGGGCACTTTACCTCAGATTCCTTTTGTTTGTCTTTGTAATGGAATGTCCTCTTTATCCTTGAAATTTGATACTGTTGGAAAAGTTTGAATATGTTTCCATATAGATTTAGCTAAAATCTACACCATATGTAGGGCATGACAAACAAAGTTGCTAAATATTCCCTACAGCGGCATTAATATCATAAAGAAATTCAAATCTATGTCAAATTAATGTGCTACGATGACATCACAGATTTCCCATAATGCATTTCATCTTGAGAAAAAATTCCTTTTCTTTGAAAATTTTGTATCTCCCAAATGCTGCAAGCTATTGAGATGCCGTTTTCACCTCTTAAAAGAGAAAAATTTTCTGCATTTGTTTTACTTACTGAATTTTGTCTCTTGAAAACCCCTGTAGAATTAACAATGGAAGAATTGATGGGGCAGTCGACTTCCTCATAATCACTGCCAATTAATATACCTGGGTGTGTTTCAGGAAGAGTTGTGCTTAATCTCTTGTTTGATCAACCTAAACCTGTTGCTTGGTACATTGAAATTTATATTTAACTTTATGAAGTAGGACCCTGGTCCCATTTAATTAGCTTGGAGCAACTTGGATTTGCCCTTTATGATGTAAATATAACAGATATTCATGTGGTGTTTTCACATTTTGATCTCTGTATATAATGTTCCCCGATTCTGTCAGTTGGTGCATTAAAATCATTCCTCTTTCTTTTATATTCCTTTATTACTAGTAAGCGTCAGCACTAGGGTTTCAAAAGAGGAGGGGGGGGGTGAGAAATTATCACTGGAAGACACATATCAGCAGTATAGTGTAATATATTTAGGGAAGTTCAAGTAAGTAGGATAAGGGACTTAATTAAGGGAAGGGGGATGTAACCTACCCCCCTCCCCCATTGCTACTTCTACCAATAAAAGTGGTGTAGAATTTTGAGTTACATTATTGCACCCTTTACACAAATACAGTTCTGTTGAATCATGTGGTTGTAGAGTTTCACAACCTTTAAGAATTATACGAAGAAAAATATCCTGATAATGTGCTCTTTGCCCTTAATGTTTTCAGCATTTGGCAGAAACAGTAATATATGGGGATCTGAGGATTACAACTCACTTTAAGTAACTGCATAACGCACCAGTTTTATGCTTGGGTTGGATGAGTGTAAATGAAACGATCTCTTCTCGAATAGTGATAGACAATAATAGCAAGTAAATGCTCATGTGTTACCTAGCAACAGGTGCTATCAACCACACTTATACACTGCGCATTCCTGCCAATAAGGCTGAACCAGTTATAGTACCATCTCCCTAATTTATTCCACTTTTACAGTAGAGCATTTTACACCATTGGCAATTCATATTGCTTTAGGGTGCTTTACTTATATGTATCGTAACCCACTCTGAAGGCAACTGTGAGTAACCCATACAGGCCATTCACACTTCTTTGCTTCACTGAGCAGTAATTGGGTTGCACCTTCTTCGTGAAACATGAAACTTTTGTTTAATTGACCGGAGAAGTATGGATAGCTTTGAGCTGTTTCTCTGAAAGGAGTGGCACTGCTCTTACAGCTCTTTTGCTGTAACAGCAGTAGAGGAGTGTACATACTATGTATGCAGGAATTCTTGTGTCTTTTAAGCTAGCCAAAATTATCCAAATAAGTCCTATGATAAACCAATGATTTGTTATAACTTTTATTTGAACTCTATGTAATCTTTTTTTTTTTTTTTTTGTGGTACACAGAGTCCTTTTCAAGTCACAGACCAGACTCCAGCAAATACAGTGGTGGAAGTATTTAGCAAGCTAGGATTGAGGACATGCCTTGTTACACAAAATGGGTAAGGCACAGTTAGGATTTTACTTATTGTTGTTCAGCAGGTAGGAAAAACAAAGGATCACTGACATACTGTCGAATGAGAGACAGATTTGCTGGGAGTAATATCCAATAATAGCAAAAGGACCAGAATTGGGCAGACGCCTGGAATTTTTCACCTGATGTTTGGGTATTGAATCGCACATTCGATTCACGTATGACATGCAGATAGAATGGTGACTGGCTTAAACATTCAAAACGTGCAACAGAGAAAGTTGACCTGAAATTTTTTGAAGTCTTGAATTGCATCATGAATATGAAGTGACTCTTAGAAGGAAGCAGCTTTGAAGCTGTTCCCCATTTGTGTACTTTAGCAATGCCCTTGCTAAATGTATTCATTGTTATTAGTTAAAGAGTAATTGTATTTGAGTAAGTGCATAATATGATTGTGCCAAGGCTGCCTAAAATAAAGCAGTGTGTTCAGTTGTAGAACACAGCACACCCCCTCCCTCCCCCATTACCCATATCCCCTCCCCTTCTCCCAACCCATAGGCATGCGGGGGTGGAATGATGAGATTCCTTTTAAATGTTTGTCTTTCCATCTTTCAACAGGACATTGCATGGTATCATTACAAAGAAGGATGTCCTTGGACATATAAGTGCCTTAGAATCGATCCATCCAGAGTCTATGCTCTTCCAGTGAAAGTTTTGCACACTTTAACTGAAGTTGAGAGAAAGAGATTTCAAGAAATCTGAAAACTGTTACTGTGATATTCGCTGGCAAAGTTGGTTGTCAGACTGATCAGTAACGTCTTTGCTTTCATTGATAGAAAGTGTGTTTCTTTTGAGATTGGAGACTGTCAGGTATCTTCGTAAATGAGAATGTTAGGTATCATCCATAATATGCCAGTGCCTGCTTTAAGATATGTTAGTACCATTGTTGAAGAGGTACTCAGTGCTGTGGTCATCCTGTGTATCACAGGTAGTGACCTGACAATTATGTCAGATTAGGACTTCGAAGAAATGGTTTTTCCTCTCTTCCCCACACTTCATGTAGAAGCTCATGTTGGTATTAAAGCACCCATGTCAATTGAAAACTTCAGGCTGCAGCTGCCTCAGCCAGGCTGCAGCAGCTGCAGCCATGCTTTGTTGCTATTTACATTACAATAGAAGAATTAATTTACTCTTGCCATTGTTATGCTTTATCAACAAAGCATGGATGCAGCCCCTGCAGCTTGGCTGAGGTAGCTGGGCTATTTTGACTCAGTGCCTTAATGTACCCCTCTTATTTCATATGGAAGCAAGTGACCTTGCTGTGCCTCTTCACAGAGGTAGTGGATACATCTTCAAAGGAAGGAAAACTGAAATACCTTAATACTGTGCACAGTGGACATAGGGTCCAGGGGTTCTTGGTAAACCCCAGAAGCAAAGCAAATTAGAAGGCCCTATGTAGGTCCCATTCTACCATATATTTTATTTTAGATCCAACAAATTTCCTCCTTGAAAGGATTCGAATGAGCCACTGAATCATTAGGAATCTCTACCTCCTTCAACATTTGAAGTGTGTCAGTATTCTGCATTAAATCCCTAAAATGTTACAATGATAATTTTGACATTAGAAGAAATTTTGACATAAGGAGATATTTAATGGACCCCCCCCCCCTTGGAAAAGTGGGTGTGACATGACAAACCAAAGTCACTTCCCTTGCTTCATGGCTAGACCCCTCTCCTTTCTTCATAGCATTTGTGGTAACATGAGTCATAACTTTCCAAGCTGCATGCTTAACCATCAAATGAATGTAATATTTATTTGCTTTGCATGCAATATTTTATAATTTTTCATTTTCTAAGTTCACATGTCATACAGTTAACTGTCAAGGTAATTTCCATTGCTTTTCTACACATGTGCAATACGATATGGTCCTATGAATGTCAAGATGAAAAACTAAAGAAAAGTTGTTTGGTGATGTGATTGCTTCCTGGAACATTCAAAAAGGTTAGAAGGTCATATCAATTTGAAACTTTAAGGGGTATATTAGCAGCAAACCAACCACAGGTTGTTTCGTTTTGAAATTTCTTCTTTTGCATACCTAATGTCAAAGGTGAACCAGGATTCATTTTGTGATTGCTATGTCATTTGGTGATTAAAATTGAACTTTCGTACAATTTGATAAGGGGAAGGGCATAAGGGGAAGGGGGACATGTTGAGGGAAATAATATGAATTAGTACATGATGACGGGGCAATGTATGGAAGAGAAACCAGATTTGTGAAAGGTAATACCTTTAAATAATGCCACAACCAAAGAATATGCAATAAAGTAACACAATTTGATGTATTTTAAAAAGATGGGGTTTATAATTTGCCAATTCAACTGAAAATGACTCGCTAGTTCTATGCAATACTGGCTATGTTTGAAGAATATAGACCAGAGTGCCTTCAGTTGTAAAATAGTAATTTTATAAGCTAAGTCAGGTCCTTACCATTTTGGTTCTCTGTCAAAAATTCAATAACATCAAACAACAGTTCACTTTGGAAACTGTAAACCATTAGAAGGAAGGATACTATGCTATATGTATTTCTACATTTTCCCAGGTCTGTGAAGTTCTGTGTATAAAATCTAGAATGTTATTTCAGCCATTCCACTTTATTGGGTTTGATTCGCTTCAAGTACTTCCCGATGTAATTCAATGCGCATGCATTTTGTTTAGTCAAGGATATTGAAAGTGATTCTTAATTACTTTTAGACCAGGTACTTCACTGAATCCTGTCACTTTGTATGAGGATGACTCATTTGCTAGTGTTTTAAATTGGTATCATTAGAGTTATGTTACAAGGATGTGACCTAGGGTTACAATAACCTAGATTTTAATTAGTAACTCAAAAAGCCATGTATGTATTGCACTTACAGCAGGGTTGCCAGGCATTATAAATGCCAAAAGTACTGAATGTGGTGTTTTTGCAATGGTGTTGGTGTGCAGAATTTCAAACCACATTCCAAACAGCATTTTAGTGTTTTTTAACAATTGAACAGCAATTTTCCTAAAAAATATGTTTTTTTTTCAATTTTCTAGGAAAATATGGCAAAATGCATAATTTATGCCCCACAATTCACAATAAGAGCAAAATTGGATGTATTGACTCAGTCAGTGTTCATATAAGCAGGGTTACTTTATTACATATTGATGATTTTTAAGCAATTGGAGTGTTTAAAGGCAACCAATTTTCATGTGGCATTTTTTACCATATTGAAAGCCAAATTTGTCTGGTTGCCTCACAGGAAATTTAGCAACCCCAAGTTACAGGACAGCTTTTTTTTTATAATCATAGATACCCACCATATGCACACATACATACACATACATAATACAAACTGCTCTCTGTTCAAACGTCTTTTTATTCTGACATTCAAGGGTTATGGATAAGAGGTACGGTTACGTTATGGTCAAGGATGGGGATAGTTTTAAACATTTAGCCATTTCCATCTCGGTATCTCTCATTGAAAACAATGTGGATCTGTCACTGAAAGTCACCTTTGCATGCATATATAGTGTCAGAACATAGAGGTGCCAGAACTAAAAATGTCACAGAGTTGTAACCTCTATTACCATACACATCATAAAGTCCCCACCATCTGTCTATTTAAGTTAGGCATACCATAATGGCCCCTTTGTGGCCGCTGTTGCCTGCCTCAAGATTGGATTTTCTCTAGTGGTCCCATACAAATGTTCCACACTGAACGGTGAGCAGTAACAATTTAAGCTACAAACATTTTGCAACTTGGAAACAGAATTCTCAGTCTCAGTAGTAGACAAGGATGAAGATGCTTTTACCAATTGGTACAACGAATTTCAAGATGCTTTTTATTTAAAGGGAGGTACAGCATTTGTTTTACAGAAATTATTCATATTTTTTACAACAACATCACTAGATACAGAAAGACAGTTCAAAATAAGGCAGTATGGTAGCTTTCTTTTCAAGAAATATGGCTCTTGCAGGATTTGTTGCACAAAAGTAATTTGTTTACCCAAACTCTCAAAAAGTCAAATGATGCAACTTCTGTTACTCTGGTAATGCATAATATTTTGAGGAAATAAAGCTTTTGCTAGAGTTTACCGTGAGACTAAACAATTTAACAATGATTTAAGGTATTTTCTTTGTACACCATGTTGGTGCATTTTAAACACAATATTTCCCCTTAAGGTTGAATTTTGCAAGAATGTTACTCATAAATCTTCAATATACAGTATCACTCACTGGTTCATTGGATAAGGCTAGCTGCCCAAAGTTTAGTCAGTGGCCATTTTGTTATGCCTGACTCAAGTATAACTACATTGGTGACTGTCATGTGATCCATGGTCACATGTCTTTGGTTCTTATTCAATACAACAATGATTCTTAGATGACACTTCTTTCTTCCCCATCATGTTTAATGAGGCCAATCCTTTCGAGGCTTTCCAAAGGGTAAGCAATGTGTGTTGCAGTTGCAATGTGAGGTGCAGTCATGGCCTACCAGGAACTATGTAAACTGAAAACTCTTCATGCACAAAGAACATTACCGAGCAGTACAGGGAGGCAAACACATTAAACAAATGTTCCTGGCAAATGGGAGTCTTGCTATCTTGTTTGGTGTTACATTACACCATCTATTAAATGATGCTTGCATTGTCATACAGTGGTCATTATAGACCAATTTCTGTGCAGATGTAACATCCAACTCATCACGTTTAGTAAATGCTCAACTCATTTTGTGGGAAACTTTTCTGAAAAGTGCAGTCTATTAAGGAGATCGTTTCTGACATTTCTCCAACCCCTGCCATGTAAGTCCCCATTCCTCACATTCAGTTTGCCCTGCTTCTTGAAAGTACCTTATATAGTGCAAGCTTATGTCATCACCAGGGCTGCCAGTTCATCAACTTCAAGTAATGTCACATTCTATGGTACCATTGGGTAGAACTTTGCATATGAATCTTGACTATTTCGTAATTCTGGAATTTCTGGGTACGTACCTTGTTGACCTTTTGTTAGGTGCCTTCCTTGCCCCTTCCTGTTCCCTCCTCCCCTTCCACTCCTCCCCTTCCACTCCTAGTATGGATAACTTTCAGAAACTGACATCTCAGTATGGTGTATCTATGGTGAGATAAAGCTTTTATGATATCCTGTAGTATTATGGGATAAGCAATGTGCAATACAAGTGTAACATCAGTGTAGAATTGAAAGAAAAGAATTTCATGTACTTATTTCAGTACCTGGAAGTTTGAAATGTTTTTGACTAAAGAAAATCAAGGAAATGTACAAAACCCTTGTCACTTTCTCTCTTTGTCAGCTGCTTTGTTTCTCAGAAGAATGATTTACACCCAAATTTATTTTTGACATGTTAAAGAGGAACTTAACTCTTAAGCACTTTAAACTTTCAATTTCAGTCCAGTTTTCCAAGAAAATCACATTTTGTGCCAAAAGTAAACATGAAGCAAGCAGGCACCTTGTAATAGGTTCACACTGATGATGACAGATGGCTTATTTTTTTCAAAATTTTTAAAAACTGTTTTGGGCTTTGGATTTGTTTAGATTCTAAAGTTTAATGAGAATATAGCAGGCACTTTTCTCACAGCCTTCTGATTTTGTCAAATAAATGTTAACTCCTAAATAAGGAAATGAGAGATTACCTGAAGTCTTTTACAGCAAAAAAAGAACAAAGCATCTTTCCAAATGAGACACCTACTTTTCCTACTAAAAACAATGTAAATCAAACATGATGGATGGTTATCCTAGTTTTACAAGTTTAGAGGCACACACCCTCACACATATGATCATTCATGGCACTGGTTTCTCTTTCATTGAAACTAAACACAGCTGACTGAAAGATTTTTCATTTTTAAGGCAAATGAAAGAAAAGTAAAAGAATGGAGTAAATCCAGAGTGACTTGTTTTGCATTTTCAGAGTTTGCAGCATGTCCATAATTTCATTTTCACTTCACAGTACAAAGAAACACCTATCAGATTTCAATGCCACATTCCAATGAAACATGTAAACTCAATGGTGGGAGAGTGTCTGCCTCTTTGCCTTAAAAGGACAGAGTGCTTTTGGAATTTTGCCAGTTCACAGAGACAATTTCTACATCAGAGAACTCCTACCCCTCCCCTTCCCAACCAGACAGTTTCCACCCTTGACAATTCCAGATTTTCTTAAGGAACTGTATAGCGGGATATTTCTGCAAGGCCAATGTTTCTGTACTGTACCTTGTACACGTGCAGAATGACGAATTCCCTGTAGCACCTGTAAGGATCAACCAGCATAGCCTTGTACAGAGTAATGGAAGTATTTTGCTGTGTCTTAAATTTGTGATTAGTTACTTGGTCATGTAAAGCACAAAAATTAAACCCTCATGAGAATTTCCCTTTATACAGTAGGAGTTGTCTGAGGAGTAGCTGTCTGGTTGGGAAATATCCACTTTGGAAAGAAAAGTGTCATTGGGGTTTTTGTTCAGGCCAGTCATCTTAGGGAAATCATGGGGGTGGAGGGAGGGGGAGTGGAGTTGTCCAGCAACCAGCCAGTACTATAGCATGGTCTGTTGCATAATTAGATGAGTGTATGGTGCACAGCATCATCAGGGTCTGCCCATTGGCCGAGGAAAATGGCTTGCATTGAAGCTGGCTAATTCTGTCCCTGATAATGGATGACTGCACACTAAAGGGTACTCTCTCTGGTTGACTGAAAATTCCAAATAACAACTGCACTTCTTTCTGAAGGAGTGGGGATAAGGGATGGGAGAGCCTGTTCCTGTTTCTTGCACCAGAGTCTGAACCTTTCTACTTATCAAGGTGGGGAGCTCCTGCCCCCCAGCAAAATTTGTAAGGGGTAGAAGTATGCTTTAGCCTCCCACTTTCCAAGCATAAAAACCCCTTATTTGTCTCTTCTGTAAGAACTGCCAAAAATTTGCAGTAATTAACCTTAAAATTTGTTCAAAATTATGCACCAGATTGCATCTAAGGACCCTCAAATAACTAAAAATTTTCCAAAGGGAACCCTTTATTTGCGTCTTCTGTAAGAAATGTCAAAAATTTGCAGTAATTTACCTTAGAATTTGTCCAAAATGATGCACCAAAATGTACCGAAGGACCCTCAAATATACAAAAATTTTCCCAAGGGTACCCTTATTTGTCTTTTCTATGTGCAGTGGCATAAACAGGGGAGGGGCCACTGGGCTATTGCCCCACTCACGGATGCCAATTTTTTTCTTAGTTCCTAAAATATGT
>WURT03049402.1:0-14345 GCA_009936505.3 Holothuria glaberrima
TGAATGACGTTATCATCGACGTGCGCTGCGAACTTTTCAAGTGCAAAGAATTGATGGTGCTATAACATTTTTGAATGGTGGAAGGAGAAAAGAATGCATTTAAAAACGCGATGTCGCCCTAGTTTGGCCTCACGCTACCCCACCTTTAAGGTATTAATATTATGGTCTTAAACCTAGGAGAATCGAGGAGCATTGATTTTTCACAAGTTTCATTGACACAGGTAACTTTTATCAGCTAGCCTACCACTAACTAGGATATCATCACTGTCAGGGCGTGGTTTAAATGCTACTTCACACCGAGTCTGGATCCCTTAGTAATTCAAGGCCTGATGCTAGTGTAGGCCAAGACCACGATACTACAGATCTATGTGGTATTTGTGAAGTAGTCTCAGGAGAACATAGTCTCGTAGTCTCGGTACCATATTGAATGTGCTAAAGGTTCCGAAAGCAGTTACATGTTTCTGAACACACAATCAAGGAACGCAAGTGGGAAGACTGTGTTGTCCAAACAATTGTAAGAGCTCTGCTAATCAGACCCTTAAAACTGTGCAAAGCCGTCATGGATTGCACAAGGATTTAGGGAAGAATAAAGCTGAAAAATAGAATGCCTGACTTTGAGGAACACCTTGGAAGTAGGGTTAAAGAAGAGGTCCACGAAGTAGTAGAAAAACTGTAATCATTACAAACCTTCCTTACTTAAATAGTTGTGAAGATATTATTAGTACTGGCGGTTTTTTTCCTTTTTTTCAGATTCAGGTGAAGGAAAGAACATTTTTGATGTAAAGGTTGTACAAGTGGGAAAAAGAGAGGCAAGTAGAGTTAGAACACAGACATTTTTTTCTGAAGACTGGTTAAATGAGAAGGAAAGTTTCACAGAATTCCAAGTATTTAAGTAGTGATGAAAGCTGTTTTAAAACATTTTTTACATCCCTAGACAAACTCTTGAGCAGCAGGAACACGACAAGTCACTTTGAATTGAACTAACAGAGAGAAGAAACGAACCAGGAAAAAATCTAAATAGTTGTAAAGGAGCAGATAATACAGAGAACTGGGAATCATACTGTCACCGAACCCCCTCTAGTAATAAAAAGGTAGGAGTTGATTACGAACCCGTATAAACTGTAACTACTGTGTAAATTCTGTAAATAGTACCGTAACAGCCAGGGATTTAGAAATAACCAGATTGAAACTGATATGTTTAGTGCAAGCAAACTGAAAGGGGTTTTTCTTAATGCACGGACTTGAATTAGAAAGATGTCCTTTAAAGAGGTTTAAGCTAGTTTAATCAGGGACATGTTACTGAAGGAGATACAGCACTTCCGCCGTCTTTGAAACTATCAGGCTAGCCGAAAATAAGCTCCTGGTTGTGTTGCCCCTAAAATTTTGGACGACTTAAAAGGGATCAGGAAGTGACGACATTAGTTCTTGTAGTTAACTAGACCTCAAACACTTTTTGGTATGATTTCACACAAAATTGAAATTTATTGTATTGTTATACGCCCGTGCTCACTTTTGGTAAAGGTTCATTGCAGCTTCAGTTAACTTATGGAACGCGAACACATGGTTTCCTATTTCAGAAAGAATCCACAATCTTTACGAACTTTAAACGCAAAGGTTAGACTTAATTCAGTGCTGAAAAGAGATCCTACTAGCTAATGGAAGAAATAAGACTACACTATAAAAATGTGCGTACCTGCACAGAAGGAAAAAAATAAAGAACAACAAAAGAAAAAGGAAAAGTGCTGTCAATTAGTTCCAAAAAATTGACAGCACTTCATCCGTTTTCCTTTTGTACTTCATTTTTTTTCTTCTGTAAATTTACCGACATTTTAGACATTTTCAGAATATAATAAAGGAATTAGATCATTTTAAAGGACATTTACAGTAGTTGAGACTAGAAAACTGACGAAGTTTTCATAATTGTCGGCTTCGCAGATCTTTACAAAGCAATGTCACTACCAAGTCTTTGTTAGCGGATTACGATTGTATGAAAGGATCAAACTCTCATGAGGAACTTCGAAGTAGAACTATAGGACCCGCCAATCGAAGTTTCTTACAATAAAAATATTAAAGTGCTCTCACACTCACAGAAATTTTTACACATGTTACGTAATATTTTACTGAATTGTCTAATAAAATACGAACTCCAGAACTTTTATGTAAAAGTTCTCAACTGTCGTCCAGTAAACTTTTCTATTAAAGTTATGTAAAAAAATGTTGAATATTATGTAAAACATGCATGGTAAATTTTACTTATTTCAGTTCAGGAACTTTTTACATGTAACGAAGTATTTATTAAAATATGTTTACAAAGCTAACATAATTCTTTCAGTAACGTTTAGATGGCCAAAAGGAAGATATTTTACCTACCTATCTGTACATTAGTATATATCACATAGCAGGGAATGCCTGCTTTACAGTTTAAACATTAACAGGATTTCCTCAGTCTGAAAATTCAGCTTTTCAGAAAGGAAAGTTACAAAAACAACAGAGAATGTGCATTTTTATGTTTCTGAACAATTTATTGCATAGAAAACACCTACAAAACATGCAGTAAGAATCACATTCTGTACATCATGTGAGTCCTGTTCGTTAAGGTTGCAATAAACATAATCATAAAATCAACTTTGTAAGAATTGCATGGATATACTATTCATCTCATCGATGACCTTTATTAGTCCAAGATACGCTCCATACAAATCTAGCTCAACCTTGCATTTTGACATATAAAATGTTTTTCAACGGTTTCTGGTCAAATTTTAGGTGCTGATTCCATATCCGGTGGGTGCTAGTTCGTAGTGAGTACTTTTGATGAAATTCAAAAATTCAAAATGGCAGCCAAAGTGTAACGTTTGATTGGGTATTTCCTCTTTAGGTGAAGCAAATTCTACAAATACTCAGTCAAATTATACTTAGGAATGCACAGTGTATTGTTTCCATTAATTATTCGGGTGGTCTGGTTTCGTGTATGTAATGTTATAACGTGTACATCGCCTTACCACGAATGCCGCAGAAGTCCACGTTGCTCTAAGAGGTTAATTACTACGAAATAAGCGAATTCTGAAGTATTCAAACAAATAATACTTGGAAGTGCAGAGAACATGGAAAGAATATTTTCCATAAATCATTCAGTGGTCTGGTTGACTACTGATATGTGACATTGCAGCGTGTGCATCTCCTTACCATCGATGCCTCAATATCCACTTTTCTTCTCTGAGAACATTTTCTCTAGGGGGTCAATTTACACAAGTAATGGTCAGTTAAACTAATGCAGTTATTTCATGTCCTTAAGGATGACTTTTATCTCTGTAGTAATGTAGCTTTTTTGTTATGGAGGTAAATGCCCTAATTCTTACGTAATGGACAAACAGGCTATGCACGTACATGGCTTTCAAAAAAAAAAAAACTAGAAGAGTAATAATATTCCACTGTGCAGACTGCAAGCCACATATGTAATATTTTTCAACTTTTTCTAGTCAAGTTTGTGATGCTGATTCCAAATGTTATCAGTGGCAGTTGAAAACTGTGCGGAACACTTATATAGAAAGAAAAATCCAAAATGGTGGCTAAAATTGATGGTACGTATCTCTTTGTTATGGTATATTATCTTCTGAACGTCCTCAGTCAAATCATACTTACCTGTGAAAAGTTCATGTGAATAATACTTAGAATTCCATGTATTTTTCCGCCAAAAAGTTGCATGAAACGTACGTAACAGCGTAAAAAGGAGTATTCAAAATAGCTGCCACAGGTATTTCTGTTAAAATGCACACAGTCTAGTACTTACATGGTAAGAGTTAGGGTTACGGTTTTCCTAACCCCCCCCCCCCCCACTACCACATCGAGGCTTTGTACATTTGTAGAATCAAACTTTAAGCTACCCTCATAAAATCACCCACTGTACACTCTGTAGAGAAGTTAATTTAGCGCCACCTCATTTAGTTATTCTAATTTGAATGGTATGAGCTAATTTGAATGTTATGTTATGTATACTGACCGTATGGAAAAGAATTGAAGAGAACAGAATAAAGCGAGACAGCAAGCAAGGAACACCTCTTTAGTTTGTATATCTTTTTTATGTTGTCGCTTCGGTTTAGCCCGGGCCGGACACAACACACTCACTCTCGGATCCGCCCCTGAAGCTGAACAACGAAACCGAAACCATCAGGAGAAAGCAGAGAAAGTCTCTGTGTATCTTTTGATGGTCCCTATTTGCAATGCGTTTTAGGTGACCCCCCCCCCCATCATTTACACAGAATCACCGGGAAATTATGTCGTACCTTAACTACGACGTCGGATCTGAATGTTTTGAACATGTATTTAAAATTCTGATTCGGGATGGTTAGGGTGATATCATTGTTGTAGGTCTAGAAACGGAGACCGAGGCCGCCCTCGTCACCGGTTTTTGTGGTCTCGGTCTCGACATTCTATGGTCTCGGTCTCTGACTCGAATCCTTGCCGTCTCAAGGAGCGTACCGTACACGGAAATTTCAAGTAATTCCACATTTAACAAGTTTGGTTATAAAAATCATAAACAGTGTGTGGATGAAAAAGCGGGTATTAGGACCCATACAACAGTAAAATACATGAGGTATCGGACCCATTTAGTCTCGGTCTCAAAAACCTGCCCCAGGTATCGGCTTCGAAACCCTCCGGGCTCAGTTTTGGCCTGGTTTCGGATGTGCCGGTCTCGACTACAACACTGTTGGAATACAACTGCACAGGCGCAGGAAGCTATTCGAGACTGGGGGCTGAACGTTGTTTCGGATAGCTATCCTGGGGAAGGGTCTAAATATGAAGCTCCATGGTCTAAGAGAAAGGAGTTCCACTCCCCTTTGGATACTTTTTGAATATTTGAAGATCCTTAGATGCAATTTGGTGCAACATATTTGAAAAATTTGAATGTAAAAGTACTGCAAATTTCGGACATTTCTTACCGAGGGAACAAATAAGGGGTTTTCGTCCTTGGATTGAGGGGGCGGAGGTATAGTTCCCTCCCACCACATTTTTGAATAGGGGCTAAAGCCCCCTACCGCTCTCTACGCTTATGAGCTGAAAAATAAGTCTCTCCAAGCTTAGGACAGCTTTAAAAGTTTGGTACCATATTTTGCCCCTTTTTAGGAATCCTCTTAAAATCCCAGAATACTCATAGTATGGCGTGATGTCCTACCCCGATGCTTATTCGATGATGGTAATAAACATCCAGCTAAACGCCTTGTGAACATTTGTACAAGACAAGGTGTACATCAAGCACCATGTTATATGCTGAGGACTTGGTTAAAATGGGAAGAGGGTAGATAGTTGAATAGGACCACCAGTGGCCTGACTGGTTTCATGAAAGAAGGGTTGCTTAATGCCATAAAACTAACGGTTAGTGTTGATTCTTTATGATGATTAAAAAAATGATAAACGTTATGCTTGTGTAAAACATTTGTATTTACATTTGAATTGGGCATCGGCGGTAAGGTGATATAGAGGCTATGACATTACATACACGAAATCAGATCGCCCGAATAATTATTGGAAATATTACACTATGCACTCCTAAGTATAATTTGACTGAGTGTTTGTAGAATTTGCTTCAACCTAAGAGGAAATACCCATCAAACATTACACTTTGGCTGCCGTTTTGAATTTTTGCATTTCATCAAAAATGCCCAATAATGACGAACTGGCACCCACCGGATTTGGGATCAACACCTGAAAATTGACCAGATACCGTTGAAAAACTTTATATATGTCAAAATGCAAGGTTAGATGGCTTGCAGCCTGGACTATATCATGAAACTTAACCTTAATAAAATAAAATGATTTACAAGTTAGGTAGAAGTCACATGTCACTTTCTACATCAGATTCTTATTACAGGTAGCCATAGAAACACAATGGAATGTATATCAAGTAATAATTATCATCAAGCATCACTTCCTGCTAGACTGGTTGTCTTCGATGTTCATAAATACAGGTTTACTATTTGAATCCTCCCCATTGCAAGTACGTACAAATTGTAACAGCTTTTCACTGATGCTTGCCAGGGACAACTTACAAATAAAAGCTATGAACTAATACACCGCAAACAAAAAACGCTCAATTTGGTTTTACCACAACGCCTTTCTAACTGACACAAAAAAAGCCAAACTCATCGACCTAATTCATGGGAGTCTTTTTCTGAAGAGACCCTCACCATTTGTCCACCTCTTCTAAAAGTACATTTACATGGTACTGAATTCTGAAGTTGATAAGTTTGTCAAGTGCAACCTACAAAAAGACGTTTAAATTAGGCAGAAAAACAATGTCTACAAGTTCAATGCTGTCTTTTTACCATAAGTAAAAACTCCTGCTCCATTGCCTTTTACATTTCACAGCTCATGCACAATCTTGCAAAAGAATACCATGTTCCAACACATGATCAATGGTATAAATACAACACATCAACACTTTGAAACAAACATGGATCTGTATTAATCTGGGTTGTCTGAGAGAGCATGTCTATTGATAACAACCAATTGACATGTTGTGGGGTCAATTCCATTGCGCTTCTTACCAACCTGCTGATTATTTGTATGCTTCCAAAAAAGATGAAAAAGAGGAATTACCTCCAGACAAAAAAGGGTATTTTAAAGAAAACTGTGCATGCAATGCCAATGTTTAGTTAATATTGTCTTTGTCAGTCGTACAGATGGTGTGAAATTCCCTGATATGGTTGCATTACATGTTGCTTTGGTGCTCATTAATGACTTTTGTAAAGACTTCCATGTCCCTTTTTGTTTGTGGAAGATTTTTTTCGTTGATCACAAAAACTTGCTGTGGGCTCCCTCTGCTACCCCTGAACAAGCATATTGGTTATGGCTTCTTAGTTATATTTTCCAATAGATTTCCAAATTGGTACTTTCCTATAAAAAAGTGAAGGTGTTTCTAAGTATGTTAAAAGAAACTACAACGACTATTTACAGATAACAAAAAATATCTTATCTTTGTGACATAACAAAATTTATGTAGGTCAATCATCTTGTTCACGCTTGGCAAAGTGCACGAAATTAATGCAAGTATTGTAATACCATAACCAACAACTCATAGAGGAGACTGTGTGCACTATTTGCTCGAGCCATTTGTGTCATTATTGATACAGAGAAGATTGCAAAAAGGTTCACTTTGTTACAAAGCAAACATAATATTTCAAAACCTATTGCACATGTTGTTGTTTATGGAATCTTGCTCCTTCTGTCTTGAATTTGGGAGAACTTCACACCTACCATATCCAGGCAAGTATAATAATTTACACCTGAAAATGCCTTCAAATTATCCATGCAAAACTATACTTTCATTATCAACAAAGGAGTTCAGTGTGCATTATTACTGGTAACTATGTAGCATTGAATCATTCAAAAGACAACAGAAAGTATTTCAGCTTTGTAAGAAAACGTAACACATCATGGAAACAATATCATTCTGAAATATATTTCTCTAGTATCACTAAAAGGTATAAGTCATTTGACATTTTTTCTCCAAGATATATGGCTTCATTGTGCTTTTCATCTGCAATGAAAACATAAATAAGACTCCAATTACGCATTCGATTATTGGCATATTATTTTATTTAATTGGGTGATTCAAGCAATTGAAAGGAAAATTCTGCCACTCCAGTTTAAAGTTGCATTAACCTTTAAGTAACAAACATTTTGGTTAGGAAGTGTGAGGAATTGTTAGGAATTATGCACATTGCTTCCTTGGTGTTTGTTAGATAGCCTATGACGTCTATGCCATACTAGTTTTCTAAAACCATCGTAAAAGGCACGGGTGAAGACAAAAAGATATGGTTGGTTTGATAAATTCTATAATTAGTCAAAGAAAGATGTAAGTGCTTACAAATCAAGTATCAACATACGTAAGTTGGATGTATATTCTATTGCCTTCCACATTACTCTCCTTCAAAAGAGACTTTTATGAGAAATTTACATCATGAAAAATTATAAGAATGCAACACAATACTTAAGTATATGTAATCAGCATTTCTTAAGTACAAAGATGAAGAGGGAAGAGTTGAATTAAATCAAGGAGGAAATGTCCATGAGCCAGGAATCAGTAAATCCAATTACAACTAATCTTCTCAATGAAGGAACCTGTGTAGCATTTTCTGGCTGGCAGGAATCTGATGTTGACTCCCACCTTTTATAGCTTTTATTGGTCAAAGTGACATTGAAACCAGGGTTGGTGAAAGCGGAGCTAAGGGGCCATGCTTCCAACCCTTTGGGAAGGCTGGCCTCAGTCGGGGAAATTTTCCAATTTGGTCAGGTAGCTTCAATACGTACTATAAATATGACGGTAGTCTGTACCTAAGAGGATCTGCTTGATTTTGCTCTAAGGAAGGTAGATTATTTTAATATAACCCCAAAATTTTCCAATCTCCTTAATAAAACTCAACTTTTTCAAATTTTCTACTGCACAAATTCATATTTTTCTAATTTTTTTATGGAAAATCCAATTTTTTCCTCAAATAAAAATTAAGAAAACCCAAAATTTTCAATTTTTTGTAAATGGAAGCCAAACAATTTTCAGCATCCTTTCCCCCTTTGTCTGGCTTTGGGTTGCTGGTCCTCCATCAAGGAGCTTGGCCCCCTGTGAAGCAATTCCTGTTGCCACCCCAATTAAAAAGCTATAGATGGCAGCACAGACCCTGTTTCTAAAGATTTTGCCACCGGTTGGGCTCCAATATAACTAGCAACGTAGGATCTTGGTCATTGACGCAAACTTTATCACTTCATCCAACACTTGATGCTGGGTGCCTTAATGTCTGGAGGGACAATTTCCCATAAATACGTCTTTGATAAAGTTGTACACAAAACACTGACACAATCTTATCAGCTCGTTTCATTTTTTTGTATACATGCATCTCTTTCGGATACGGAGTCATTTGTCTATTACATAAATAATTTGGATTTTCAAATGTTTTGTACTTCAAAATATGGCTCATGATGTTGGAAAATGGTGCCTGGTTCTGAAAATGTCTGCTAAATCCGGAGCCTGCACAGAGATCTGATTGACCCGTCCTTCAAGTCACTTACTGTAGGGCTTGTAACACACTTCTTTTGCTCACACATAGGCATGCACATACTCAGGACAAAAGGGATTTGCAGTATGTAAAATACCTGGAGTCAGCTCATCAATAGGTTTTTCAGGTATGACATCTAAATTCATTTCAATGTTGTCTTTGGACATGCATCGTAGGAGCTGGTAATTGCATTGACATAGATTCTATAAAGCTGCAGTCTTTGTCAATCTAGGGAGGAACAAAAACAAAAAAATAACTACATACTTGGTAATTAAATACAGGATGTAGAGTTTGCTTTGTATGGACAATAAATTTCAAAAGCTACAATACACTTGCACTAGGTTTAGAATATGACCCCACCCATGTTCTCATAAATCCATTTCGCAATCTTATAACACATATTTTAAACTCTGGTGTTAGCCTTTGAGACATCCCTTCCTACTTTAAATACGCATCTTGAGGTGATAAAGGGTTTAAAATCAGTCAATTCTTTTGATGAGTGTCATAGTTTTGGAAACACAGTTTAGACTGAGGCAACTATAAATCCTGAGAGAAATGTTCAAAAAAAATCTGCCACATGTGTTTTTCAAAAATATGGCACACACACCCAGCTCATCATGGAAATAGAGGTTTACTATATGCAATTCATGATTCCTTACAAACCAGGTAGTTATATTAAAGTAAGATAACATTGGCATTGGTTATTAGGGAATCTCCTTGAGCATTCTATTCCTGATAAAATTTCCCTGATTAGTGATTCCTTGGCACACTTAGCACAGTGAGAAACCTACTCACCGTCACCAATCATTCCGATTTTTGATTAAGGAGATATAAGGAGATTAAGGGGAATTCTTCCAATATTTCAGCCATTATTCGCTGCTGGCCTTCAGATGCCATACCACTGCCTTTTGTATTTTACTGTCTCTCGGTTCTCATCCCATGAGTTTGATCTTAGGCATCGAAGTTGCAGCACAGGTTTTTCACTTTCTGTGAAGGATATTAAAGAATTTACTACTTATCTGACCCTCGAACTATCTTTTAATGTGAATAAACACTGCCATTCCTCCTTTCACAACTATCTTGTAAACGGATCCAGTCTGGGGTGAAAACGTCCTTGTGGGAAGGGTACAGAGAAAGCTGAATTCAAAATGTTTTTGGGTTGATAAGATGTACTTTATTTGTAGACTCTACGCGGGCTCAAACGTTTCAAATAATACACAGCTACGGCGTATGATGGGGACTTAGGTATATGTTGTTTCTGAATCTGCCATCAGCCCCTTCCAACCTCAGCAGCTTCCCAGCCGTCTCCACCTTTTTTTCATCAGAGACCTCCATTTCCTCTAAAGAGAAGAAAACCCTTAGTCACCAAAGGCAATTTTTTTAATACTGGTAAATGTCACGCCATTTTGAGATAGGAAGACTGTTATAAATGTATCATATCAGGCCTAGTGTCAGGTTTTTCTTTTGACAGGCTTGTTGGACATCATGCATACCTTTCAATCAGCGGCGTATTTAGATTGGGGGGTGGGCCATGTTCCTACTCAATGATGCCGAAAAAGTATATAAATTAAAGATATATAATATGTCCTGAGGTCAGAAGATTTAACTCAACTGAGCTGGATCTCAAAAAATGCCTGATTATCCCAGTTTCCTGATATGGGGGCGTATGCGTATGGGGCCTCTGTTTCGGTTCCCTGTAGTGCCCGTGGAATGCCACTTACAATGGAGGTTACTCAATCATGCAATCCGCCATTGTTTGCTCAAAGCCCATGCTCCCTAATCACTTAAATACACATTTTCCTGGATCACATTCGATATGCAGTGGAATAAGGACACAAGGCGGTGTTAGCTTTCGAGGATGGAGATAGATATGCTTCATACATACATATAGTCGGCTAGCGACCCATGATTTCACTAAAGTTATAATTCAAAGTAACAAAGTTTAAAGCATGTAGAATAGTGTTCCCTCAAAAATTATTAACCTGTAAAAATTAGTATTTTAACACAGGTTAATTGAAAATTACGATGTTTCGATAGTGACTCCAAAGGCTCGGGAATGTATCATTTTCTTTAATGTGTGTGTGTGTGTGGGGGGGGGGGGTTTGTTGGGGCAAAAATGTCCCAACCTATGGTAGCGATCCGCTTAGATAATCATTTTCTTTTGGTCTCCCCAATCGTCAACACAAGTTGTTGCCCTTGTGGCAGACCACATAGTTGCAGAATCGTTTATCCGCAAACGCTGCGTGCGCTCACCTTCTTGACACCTGGGAGTAGCTTGTCAGCAAAGGGTGGTCATCAGGAACATCCCTCTCCACAGAGGAGTTATGAAAATGTTTTTTTTTTCTGGTAAAATATGTCTCATCATACAAAATTCCAGAGCAAGAAATGCCAATTTGAAGATATTTTCAGCGCAGGTCAAACAGCCCAGAGATGCAATCTCCTGCTATCTGGGAGCCTTTGGGAGCCAAACGTTTTCTTGTATGCTCCGCGCCAACCTGTGGTGGCTCTCCGCTTAGATAGTAAATCGTGCTCTATGTTCCCCCGTCATCGGACTCCTAGCTACGTCGCTGCTTTCAATCTTCATTTCCATACCACAAACTTGTTAAAGGGGATATGACATCCCCAAAACCAGGGAGTTGCTAGCGACATCCTATCCAAATATGATTAGGAATAGCCATAGGGTTCTAAATACAGTTGACCAAAGCACCTTGGATGACATGCATTCAAACCATATAGTTTCACTCTGGTTGGTCGAAGATAGCTTGTGCAGCCATTAGTGTTTTCAATTAACGTTACACCCAATCACTGTGTGTAAATATGTGTATCACCTAGACTCAATGCAGGCCAGGTACTGTGCCTCTGCCTTGGAAGTGTGCTAGAAAGGTGTTCTTTTTTAAATGAGAGGAGGGGCTAAAAGCAAACTCAGGAGAATTTTACTCTATGGTTAGAGTCTTTAAGTAAACTATCCTAACTTTCTAATGCTCAAGCAGCAGGTCCTTGCTATGAGCTCTTGCAATAGAAACTTTCCTGCATAGAAACAAGTAACATTTAAAGTAGTTGAAAGAGAACTAGCTGTATAAACAGGACATTCCACCACTAAAGGGTCAATGTTGCAGAGCCTCAAAGGTATGTTGACTTTCACAGGTGAACATTTTGTAAGCAAAAATTAACATGCATTGTTTGAGCATACCCCAAAACCTTTAAACCAGCATGATACTGGTCCACAGGTAGTATGTTTTACAGTATTGTAAATTTTCAATACCGGCCCACAGGTAGTATGTTAATCTTGAAGGGAAAATGCAGTCTCTCCAATTTGAATTAGTGTACTCCATCATTCTAATTCAGGAATGGCTCCTATCCATCAAGTGGCAACATTTTTTGTTACATTTTTGTTTAATTCATGCGTAGCTTCTTGTTTAACTTTCATATTCAGTGTTTTTACACTGAGAAGAAATGAAAGATACTTGTAAGCAAAGTAAGAGGAGATCTGTAAAACTTAGCAGACGTTTTAAAATAAACTGTGGGAGAGTGCTTTCTCCCTTTAAAATACCAACCCACAGGTAGTATGTTTGGGCACTTGTAAATTTTAAGTACTGACCCAAAGGTGGCATGTTAAGAAAGTATTGTAAATTTTTAATACTGCCAGACAGATATGTTTGGGCAGTATTGTAAATTTACATTAATGGCCCACAGGTAGTACTCTTAGTATTAAGAACACGTGCCCACAGGTAGTAGCCTATGTTTCGTTAGAATTGTAAATTTTCAATTTTGGCCCACAGTTAGCATTGTTGGACAGTACTGTCCATTTTGCATAAATGGTCCACCCACACTTGCTCTGTTTAGGCAGTACTGTACATTTTGAAGTATAGCAAGCTTTCATCACTGGCCCAGAGATGGTATGTCTTAACAGTATTGTGAATGTGTCATTTTAAAATGAGCCTAATGTCCCACAGCCCCATCATTTGTCAGACAAAAGAGCATTACCTCAAATAAAGTCCGGTACACAGAATCTGTGGAAGACCTAGCCAGTATGGCTAAAGGCATGTCTATTAGTGAAATGAGTGCACAGATATCAGGAAAAATATAATTCTGTGACCCTCAAATTTGAACCCTTAACAAGGCTAATGTTTGATGATTTACTACAAACCAGCTTTCTTCTTCTTTATCAGGTGTGCATCGGGGAGTTTGTTTATGGCGACCCCCGCCCCGTTGAAGAAAAAAAGAAGTTGCTACATTCTCCCATAGTTCACTTTGTGCACTACTTGTCAAAACCGAAGTCACGTCCTCATGTTAAAATGCTGCCCATCTATGTGGGCTTTTATAAACCTATGGTCATATAAATGATAGCAGAAACATCATAAATAATTGATGATACCGACTCAGCAGGAGTCAGTCGAAATTTGCTGGTAAGAATTATTGTGAAGATGGGTATACATGCAATATTCGCACTATGCAAGCATAAGCTGCCTTAGCTGAAGAAAGTTGAGCTTTAGTACTATATAAATATATAAATAAAAGTGACATACAGATTTTGCAGCCAAGTTCATTCTCAAAGATTTTGAATAGGGTAACTTTTTCGACTTTAATCCTTCTTCAAGCACATAGGAAAAATATATGATGCACTTACATATCCTCTCTCCAAGTCCCCACCATGCATGGTCTCTCAAGAAGGGAAAGGCATCAGCTTTATAATACCTTGTGCCACGTCACATTTAATACAGGATGATGGTCTAGTGAAGAAAATACACAAGGTTTAAAGATTTGAAAAATATAAAATAAAATTGACAGATAAAATTCACCCTGATTGCAAGCAGGTTTGTTTGTACTGAGCACCACAAGGCCGCCGAACTTAATTGGATTTTGAAACTGAATTTACACATCTCGGGGCTTAATAAAGACCCGGTGTTAAAAAAAGTACACTTTCCATCAGACAACGTAATTGTTTATTCCCCTTATTAACATTTTTTCATTACCTATTATGTTCTGTTTCTAAGCTGTACCTCCTGCTGTTGGTTAAGTTGATGACTTTACTCACTTTACTGTCTGATCTCGCTGATGAAGGTTCCAGGGAAACGGAAAATTTCGAACTAAATTTTGGATTATTTTGTACCCTTCAAGTCATGTAGTGATGCTTTTATTTTTGTTTCCTGTTTTACGATTTTACGATTTATCCAATCTCGGAGTACACGTGCAACTGCACTCACAGACACTTCCTTAGCGGCACATGGGCAGACAGCGAGAGGTGAGCTCTCGCACGTCTGTCCTAGCTCACGCGCGGCTCGTAACTGGCGTAGCTGC
>WURT03049413.1:0-14344 GCA_009936505.3 Holothuria glaberrima
CCTTCAGAGGACCTCAAATCTATTGTTCAGGTCCTCAGTCTGATACCAAAACAAACTCACACATACACACACACACACACAAAACCAACTGACCTTCAACTGCCTGCAGATATCACAATTTCCTGTCAAGGGACTTTCCAGATAACTTAGAGTTTTTTCACCTTTAGTGATAGCATTTGAAATAATGAAGATTAACAACAAGAAGATAAAGTGTTTGAGACTGCTAAGTATATACAAGGTGAGTGTTTCACTGAAGAGCAATTTACAGCTTTCCTATCTGAAGTGACCTTAAAAATGAAAAAGTCCAACTTTTGAGCTAAAATGTTCCAAATGAAGCCATCCAACATAAAGTTGCAATTTGTAAGCCCCTTACTGTTTCCTCTACATTTTTGCCCTCGCCTCAATTCCACCTCACCCTAACCCACCCCCAACAAAATGGCTACTGTCAAGATCAAAATTATGCATTATAAAAGATGTCTTAGGACTCACTATCAAAAATGCACAGTCTAGTAACAATGCTGAGATGTACAAACTTTTACCTGGAAATACATTCTTATATTTGTATGAATCATTTTTTAATAAATACTAAATAAAATGCCTGACATATTTTTTGAACTATCAACTGGGTCACTAAAATAAGTATTACTAAATGAAATATTTTACCCATCTCAAAAAGCAAACTTTCTCCTGTTGTCAGCAGAATTATACCATCCTGTTAAAAGCATTGATTTCTTCACTGACAAATTCACAAAATTGACAAACTGAGTGTAAATTGGTTTAGCACAGCACCAGCCTGGTTTGATACCAATCTTGAGAGTGGTGAAATTCGCGGCAAGGAAAAACACATGTATCATATACCAGTATATCTACACAAACAACTGACAACCTGTTTTTCAAGCAGGATGTACCTTAATGATTAAAACATTTCAATCAGATGAAACCGATGTGAAATAGGTTATTAATGAACCCTGAACAATAGAAATGGACAAGCCACAAAAGGTGAATACCTCTTTATGGAACCCATCCTGATATCCAGGAAGGAAATACCTATTGTTCTAAGTACGTTTTTTCATTTTCTTTCAAAAAACAAGACAGCAGCCATTGCCAAGTTAGATGTCAAAGGAAGTGTACTAAGAGTCCTCCCCCAGTGGTTGTTATTGAATGTGCATGTTGTTAGACATGTGTGTACTATTGAACTTTCTTTGTTGCCTTTAACAACATGACTTAACTATTAGTCTTGCAATAATTATGATGAGACTATGAGATGTTAATTACTGCATTGTCCTTCTAGACAGGATTGGGGGTGTGAATTATTTTCATGTTACGACTATAGTACTTGGCTGTTTATAGTATGTGACCTCAAATTTTACAAGAAAAGCAAAAAAATTATTGCAGCAATTACTGCAACAACAAACTTGACTCAGGAAGTAATTTGCACTCTTTGGGTAACTGGTATTTGCTGGGAGAATCAATGTTCAAAAAGAAAAATTGACACAGAATAATAAAAACTATCCACACGAATGAGAACGGCTTGATTGTTTAACACAGATATCTAGACACAGTTGTGAGCACAAACAGGAAGCAACAACCTTCTGTTTACAAAGATACTCATCAGCACTAAAGGATACTGAGTGTTTTCCTTAAAAAACTGATATAATTAAGATGGCGGCATCAAGATTTCATTTACACTAAAATCATTGTTCAAAAAAATTAATGTTTATGGAAAGATATAATAAACTAAAAGTGTATTTTTCATAATTAAATAATGATATGTCATAATAAATGCATCCTGGTGGCTAAGAAGAATTTTTAGAAGCTGGAAGAAGGCAGTCACTCCAAAACCTATATTTTTCACATTGTGTAAAATACAAAATGTAGTTACATTTATCTAAGCCTCCTCATTCCACCCCTGTCCATCCCACGAGGTACAGGCACAACTAGACAAATGTTACATGATCCAGAGGGCACACACCCAGTTATGTAAAGCATAGTATCATGCTATGATTTTGCTCATCGAGGGAGGTGCAAGCACAGAAGTGAAGGAGAACAAGACAGGCAGGGGAAATGAAAGTTTAAGTAATGCTCATAGAGGTAAACACTCACATGAAAAGAGTTTTCTTTTAACTGAAAAAAATAAATGTGGTTTTACCAACCTGTTTAACTTTCCAAGGTCTTCAATCTCCAATTAATTTCTACCAGAATACTTACAGCATAAACATATTCCTTGTCTTCATATTATGAAAACAAAAATACCTTCTAACAAATCATTTTTACTCCACGAGCTTGACCTCGATGGCTCTTATAAATAATTATCCCTGGCGATCATATCGTATGTCAACAGAAACTCTGTGAATCCAACCACTTGGTCAAAAGCTCAGTGATCAAGAACGATGAAATAAATAGCCTCCAATCACAAGCCCTTCGTATACCTCTCTGACACATGCCACTCTGACGAAGAGCCTCTGCCTTTAAAATACTATGACAAACACAACTGCTTGCAAAAACACTTTAATACAGCAGAGGAAACCAATATATATGAGGAGTGAGTGAGACGAATTGAAGACAAAGGTAAGACCTGACAGGGCAATCTCTAATACTCAAGGTTTGTACAAAAATGCTAAGGAAGATTTGTGTTATGAGTGATGCTGTTTATAGGTGTGATGTCAAAACAACCAGAATAATGTTTGAAAATTTTTAAGGAGGGAAAGGGAACAATTTTAACACTAGCTTATAAGATTAGACTGGTTTTGCTGGACTGTTATCAAATTAATACTGCAGACTAAAATCCCTGACTATATGTGGAGTAGTGTGGACTGGAAATGGCGGAATCTAGTGAAATATGCAACTTGGCAGGCATCTATCAGCATTTTACATTAGATGGAAATAGGTCAGGCGCCATGGTCTTGGACAACAGGGTAGATGTTAAATGTGTGGAAAGGTATTAAAGTCAATTGGCAGCAAATCCAGTTTGAAAAAAATTTATGTGAGAATTACTGTCTGGGCATATTTGCCCTTACTGATGAGGCTTGATAACAAGGAATAGTTTGGAGTAGTGATGAGAGGTTAAAACACTTTTCAGCTGTGTAAAAATGTAATTTTTACAGAAAAAGCAGAAAAGTCCATGTTAAAAACCACAGATGACACTAATTTTGGCCACTTTCATACAGGGAAATTAACAGAATCTGATCTTGTTCTTACATCGATAAAATTTCTGCAAATGTGACACAGAGATGCATAATTGTTGCTGTTAGCATTATTTCCATGTAGTACTTTGTACAAAATGACAATGGAGGATACACCCTGAATAGGCTTAAAGGGAAAATGCAGTCACTCCAAAATGTATTAGTGTAGTAGACTATCCTATTTCATGAATGGCTGTTGAGAATCATGTGACTCACTCAATTGTGAATTTTATTGAGGAACAACTGCTTGGTTTACCATGAATATACAATATTTATGTCCTTAAGTATCATGAAAGATATTTGGAAGAGAAATAAGAGGAAATTTGTGACATTATATCTGTTGTTTAAAATAAGTCTGGGGCAACTGCTCTGGCCCTTTAAGTCATCATTAAATACCAGTGATCATTATGCAGTAGATGGACTGTCCAATAGTAGTAATAGGGGAGGTAAGTAGAAGCCAAATAGATTACAAAGTCACTTGTTTTGCCCGAATTTACAGAAAGGAGTACTCAAACTCCTTTCTACATGCAACCACAAAGTAACCTCTTCGGAAGCTTTCACTACCTCTACTTTTAAGCCACTACTTCTGGGTGATCTTCAAAAGATGAAAAATAAACTTACTTCTTGTACATTTCAAACTGGACAGAATATTTCATCAAATACATGACACACTCTATGATACCAGGGAAAGGCAAGTCAAAATCTGTTATGAGTAGTGCAGGACATTCATGTCTACTAGCATTCCTCTGGATGGTAAAATGGACTTACCTTTGATACAGGACATTGACACACCTTCATAAAACTTTTGGCTAACCATATTTGCATAATGATGAACCTCTTGATGTACTCAAGGGTCAAGGTAAGATATGAGTACAGACATAATTCACACATCTTGACACATCTGTGTTAGGTATGTGCCCCCACTAAAGGTGACTTTCGATGCAAAAATGTGTCAAAAGTTCTAGTGGACATAATGCAGCTTTGACATACCCTTTTAGAGTCATAGGACGTGTTCTATAATTGAAAGGCACATTAGAGTCACTAAATCTCTTACCTTGAGTACCAACCAAGATGATGGGAAGGTCTGCTGTATTTCTGTAGTGGGCAAGCTTGGCATAGAAGTTATATAACATATGGAAGCTTCTTTCATCCTCCACACTGAAGACAAGTATAACTGCATCCACCCAAGAGCAGAACTGCAGTTCTGGTGCTGAGCCCTCATCTCTTATCAGGAGAAGATGACTCCTGTCATCCACAAGAATCTCCTTTTTGAACCGGCCCCCTATGAAAGACAAGTAAAAGTAAAGAACATAGTATATATCAATCACCGTGTAACATCAACAGAGATTCCTGGTATACTAAGAACAGAATTATATCTTTTGGTGTTTGATGGAAGTTTAAGGTGGGACTTGGAAGAGGCCAGTCAATTTGGTCCTGAATAAATCTAAAATTTTGATGCAGTGTGGTTTTTGTGATTAATTCTATAAGCACTGAAATAAAAGCTGAACAAAACTTTATTATTGCCTGCTCCCATTTCAAAAATATGACAAAGTGATGCATGCAAACTTAAAACTACAGCACACCATAAAAGTAGCTGTTTCAGGCCTGCAACTCTCCCAACTTTCAAATTCTTCTCCAAAGCTAAAAACCAACTGATTTATTAAAACCAAATGGCTTCTCTCAACCATTATTCATAAAACACCATCTGGTGTACAATGCTTCTCTTTAATTTACACTCAAACTATCCATCCCACTTAATCTAAAAGTCCAACTCTTAAAATATGACATCTTTCAATCCAAGCCACTACAGCAGCAGTTACACAAACTTCTGCAAATGTGTTTGTAATTTTTGTCCTCATACTGGATATCCTTCTGACAAGTACGACCAATAGCAAATTAGGGCAGCCATCGCTGCATGGGGTCCACAGAGGAGACATAAGCATGAGGTAACTATGCCCCATGGCACCAACTCTTGAGGTCATCATTGCAGTTTGTTGGATGCAACCTTACCTTGAAGTTGCTTCCTCTTCTCACCTCCCCAAGATCTGACGACAAATCGAGGCATATTAATAGCCAAGAAGTGGCAAACTTGGGTTTCAAATTATGCACAACTGATAGAAAATGTCCTCAGTAAGAAAGCCAGAACTGCTTGTAATAAGTACAGTTTTGGGATTCCAGCAGTCAGACTGAAGCCATTGAATGTCTGGCAGACAAATGAGCTTCCTGAATTACTCCAAATCTGACTACATCTGACATTACTTAGGGTATCTTGTTGCTTTGTCTCATCAATACTTCAGTTTCTAGCAGAAAATGTCATAATTTGGGTGATTTCAGTGCCACGGTAACTTCACTGTATACAAGAATACCATGCTACATTTCCTAGTTACCACCATGTTACATGATCATTTGGTTTTTGGACACATTATTTTGCATGTAACAGAAATACTTGACAAACTACGAAAAATAAGCATTATAATAAAACAGTTTGTTTAAGTAAAATGATGACATTTTGATTACTTTGCCACATGCATAAAAACAGAAGACAAGCAAGGTGTCTTGTTAGGGGGTGAAAACTCTAGTAAGCCCAAATATTGATACAGTGCAGGTTTACATCATTTTTTTCATGTGAATCATTTTTTTTTGTCATGTAGCCTACTGCATATCATAACCTTAATACCCCTACCCTGGTATATCAGCTAGACAGCATGTGATATAATTGCAGACCAACAATGCCATATAATAAAGTCACAACAAAATCAAAACATTCATGACCTTTCCAATCCAAAATACTAAATTAACTTTCTTGCTTACATAATGCAGTAAACACTAGCTTTTAATTTCAATGAAATACCTAAAAATCTACCCTGATTTAAAAGGCCATCAGCTTTATTAAAGTTTACTTCAATATTTGCCAGATAGTAATGTGGGCTATAATAGTATACATATGTAAAAGGGAGGTATGAAAGAGTGACATTGATGCAGACAACTTTTATACAACCATGCTACCTCTAAATCTCAATGTCCTTGCGTATTTAACAGATAACGGAGCTGTAATGTGCATATTTCAAAACAGGTAGACATACTATACAATTAACTTAATCATTCGTGAATTTCAGTCCTCAAATTACTTTAAACAACGAAGATCGTTCATTAGTTCATACCTTCCGGGGATTCTTCTTGCATGTAGGAACCTGTGAGGTATCTGTGAACTAAGGCTGACTTGCCACTTGTGATACTGCCTACCACACCCTGCAGATAGAAGGAAATAAAAGTGCCTTGAATATCATTTATCACAAGTGTTTCATCAGACTGGTCTTACCTTTAAAGCAATATCACAACAACACTAAAATACCAAAGACACAACAAGTTAAGCAACCAGAAAAAGGCAAATCATCATTCTGGATGGAAATGTGTATTTTATTAACTCTGGTCACCTTGAATCCACAAAGTATTCTGGAGGTGCATGACCTTTACACAAACTGCTGCTTTACATTACACAAAATTTTTCTTCAGCAGGCCTATATAATATTTCTTTTGCATTATTATTACTATATTTTTTTTTTTTGGAGAAACTCATTAACTCATCAAAGGTTTGCAAATTGCAACCATTAGTCAGGGCACATGGCTATAAACAGCTACACACAGTAAGTAGATGAGTGAGTGGAACACAAACTGCAGAGCGTAACATTTTCTAAGGCATTCTCAGTGAGTGGAAATATAAACCTGTTTTTGTAACTCCACACTTTATGAGTCAACACAGCTGATGTCACGTTTAAGATGAAATAGACATCCCAATCAGCCTAAGCTATACTTGTATGGCACAAAAAGAAGAGACAGGGATTCTGTGACAGTTTGGATGGCACTCTCAACAAAATTTAACATCACAGGAGAGAACATTCACAAGATACTGTACTCCCAACGAATTTTAAGGTGCAATCTGGATGAAGAGAATTTTTAATGTCATTTAAACTTGATCTGCAAAATTCATGGAGGTTTGGGAGGGTCAAGAGATAATAGTAACAGTAATATGATGCCTTACATAGGAGTTGCACCATGCATGTAAAATTTGTGGATAAGATCTTAATCCAAGAACTGAATTTGCTGAGAACAAACCCTTTGCAGGAATGTTGTGAAGCATTCCTATTATGGACTTTTCAAAGTATGAATTAATATCATCATAAAATTTTAATCCTGCAAAACTGTTTTCATTTGGGGTAAACAGTATCCATGCTGTAATTAAGTGTTAACTTTGAAAATTCATGACTTAAAGCATGTTAAACTAATTTGTACTGCTGTAGTGGCTGGGGAGATTCAACACAGTTTTACCATAGAATATCAACACAATCCAGAGAAGAGGGGAGGCAGTTGAACAGTGTTAGCATTAGGCTTCAGACTTAAGGAAAGAATTCCCTCTTTCAAAAGAAATTTAGGAGGGATTTTCATTTTTTAAAGGAGGGATTTTGTTAGTTTGTAGTTTAACCTGAACACATTGGCAAGTACATGGACATGCAAATTTCCCTCATACATAAAAATTTAAACTTTGCGGGATTTCTGGAGCCAGGTGCAGGTGTAGAGGAACCATGCACCTTAGCGCAAACACTGGGACTGAAAAGGATATAGAACACTCACATCCCTCAACTGCAATTTTAAGATACTTAAACTAACTAGTGTCTTTATGACCTCTCATCTTGTTCCTTCTGTTTCCACAGGGAGTCCTTGTCTACAGTAGCTACCTCTCGTAAGAGAACTGCAGACTCTATGGAATAATACCTTGCTGAAAATTAACCTTAATAAGAACTATCAGTGAGGGAAAATAGTGCTGTGCTGTACTGTGCTTGACCTGCAGTAACCATCAAAAGTTTTCCAAATCTTTTTACCTTATCCATCCCTCATTTTACAGATATACTGTGTTCAGGAACAATGCCTAATAAAAACAATTGTCCATTTCCTTTCTAGTTTTCTTTCTTTTTATCACTTAGTATTGATTTTATATTTTCTTCTTTTTTTTTTTTTTAACTTTTGTGGTTTAAGTTTCTATTTTGAGAATAAACCACATTGAGCCTTTCAGGAAGGGTATAAAACTTTGTAAATATTTAATATCATCAAACCAAAAAAAATAACTGGGTCATTCATGTGGTCAAAAGTTTAAAATGAGGTTTGATTATTTTCCTAACTAGCTTTAAGTCTTGAAATGCACTTGCCTACATTCCCAACCTTTCTTGGAGGCACATAACATAAAATTATAAACTGAACTGTGCCATTTTGAGATGGCAGAGCATTTTTTTTGTAGGGGTAATTGAATGGATCTACCATACTGTCTGCAATTGAACTTGTAAAATACCCTGAGCAAGGATTGTTTCATGAGGAGGGGAGTTGATGGGGGTGAGGGGTTGCCCCAACATGTCATCCGATACACTGTAGTACCATAAACTGTACTTGAAACTACTGGTTTGCTGAAACATATAACTTTCAACATACATCTATACACCTGCCTTTGGAAGGAATAAAACAGAATGGAAAGAATAAAACAGAATGCTGATGAAGGTCATACAGGGTACATAAGTGTTTCAAAAAAAGTTGATGGATTGTCAGAGGAAGTGGGACTACTTCTTTTTATCAAAGCATATGTAGAGGCAAGAATTCAGTACAAAACAGAGTTAAACTTGCTTTCATTTCCTAGTAAATATCAGGATCTTTCCACTTTATGTAACAGGGCTCAATTTTAACAATCGTCCGGTCTCCCAAGACAACCAAAATTTGTGAGGGACAACCAAACAGTACAGGGTTAGTTGTCCATCAGACAACCACAGTTCATGTAAAAAAGATAACAAATTACTTCTAGGCCTGGTTACTTCAAAATTGGTTTTAGGGCAACTAACTTTTCTTTTGGACATCCAAAAATTGGCAGACAGGTTGCCCGATGGACAACCATAAAATTTTCTTAAATTTGATGCCTGTGTGATATATGCCAAACATTCTTCAGCAGCTCACTTCTACATAGTATCCCCTAGTATATGTATGGTACATGGCAAAACATGTTTCACTAGTCTTTCAAAGAGAAACTTCTACATAACTGTCTCCTCAGTAAAAACTGGAACAAGTTCATTATCCTCACCGACCCAATAGTGTCATGTAATAAAAGACAAGGTTTTCGACCATGCATAACTAACCTAGCTGATCAAGACAGTGAGTAATTAGCTAATTATAAAATGTAGGCCTCTTGATGAGCAAGAATTATTGACAATTATGTCTCCTAGGTTCTTCTAAATGTTCATTAGGTTGAATAATAAATTGAATCCATTTACTTGATACTGTGAGGTAGGTTTTCTGCCTGTTTTTTATACTGACTTGATGTGAAGCTTTTTTTGCATATAGTCAGAGACAACTCGGCATATAGGCCTATAACCTTACTAGTATGCTAATCCTACAACTAAACAATCTTTAAGCATAGTATGTATACTAGACAGGTTAAAATGTCTGCACTGTATGTCTCCTAATTGACTACCATTCTTTCCCTACATTACAAGCAAGCCTTTGCCCTCTAGTCTGCTTAGCTAGACATACTTTTCTCCTAACTCAGTAAGCCTGCTTACAGTAAGATATTTGCAAAGTTAGGAATAAATGAGCAAACTGATCCTGCTCTGCAGAGTTTCTCATTGCCATTCCTGTATATGAAGCACAGAGCCTAAAGACATAGCCATTGAGAGGCCCAGGGCTCCATCCCCAGCATGGTCCTAGTGAGGTGAGCCCTAACTGTCAAAAAGCATTTCATGGGTTCTCCAATAGAATTTTCTGCCCAAAATAGTGACCTAAAACACCTGAGGGTCCTCCCCACCATCCTATTTTGTAATTTTGCTTTAGCAGAATGAAATACCCCCCCCCCTCCACCCGACATCAATTATTATACATAGAACTCGAAGTTTTTATTATTATCTTTCACTAACTTAATGTTATCAGTGAGCAAACAGCATTCACATCAAATGTAGATAGGAGGTGAGTGACAGGCCATCTAGATCCTAGCTTTTGAGCCATAAATGGTGCTGCTTTACACTTGGTACACTGGGTGCACCACAGTTTTCCATTGTGAATTACAGCTGTGATGCCATGATATGTCTTTGACTTTGTAACTGTACAAACCATCAATAAATACAGTATTTGTGACACATACAAGGAGATCTCTAAACTAGGCCATCGTCCATGTGGCACACAAGTTTGCACAGTGTAACGGAAAGATGCATGCATTGACTGCCCCACTTCACATCCTTTCAAAAAATTTTATGTATATTCAACAGATTTGTTCATAAAACTGATATTCATTGACCTACTGTAGCCTTGAGACAGGAGAATATGAATCACTGGAAAACTTTTTTCTTTACAAAAGGCAAATTAATATCCGAGAAGGAAGAAGACTCATTTCGAATTCAGTAAAAGATAATTGATTGCTTTACCTTACATACTAGTACAAGATTTCTTTATCCAAGTGGAAACTATAGGCTAGTAACAGGGAAGTGTATCATTTGTTGTTGGGTCTAGCATAGATACGAAGTATCATGTATACTGCATCGGAATCTTACACATGAAGGAAGCCAGCAGGTATCATCCTATTAGCTCAGTAATACTTGGATAATTACTTCAAGGTACCAACTGTCAAATCATAGAACTGAGCCAGTCAGAATGTTTTTGCAATGTACTGGCTGTAACACAAAGAAAGAAACAAACTAGCAAAGAATAGAAATACGAGATGAGAGGAATTGTGGCATAAAAGAACTGATCTCTGTGAATACAGGATTGTAAATGAATACAACAATAATGTTGCTATTCTTCCTACTGTATGTACAACAGTGAAAACTGTAATGGTGAGATGCACTCATATTGTGCGATCAGGGTAAACCAAAATTTCCTGTGCAAAGTCTAAAATATAAAAGATTTCTAAATTCTCAACATTTTTGCAACACGGTACATGGTCCATCATCATAAGCTTTTACTCCTGTAAATCAATTACTGTACTGTAGGTTTGAATGCCTTCATATGGCAGCAAAAAGTCACATGGGAAAAGAAGTTAATTCAGTAGTTAACAGAGGAAGGAAAAAGAGAATTATGAAATCAGTTACAGTACATTTCACTTTTTTGAAGGAATTTTGGTTAATGCTGATAGCACACCAAAATGGCTCACTTGTACAGTATGTCTTACTGTAAATTGGAAAAATGGCAATGAGTGATGCTGTAAGAAGTACAGTAGTATTTTGAAAATAAAATTGTTACATCTATTCAATCCTAGAGGACTGTTACATTATATATCCACTTTTTTCAATTCCCTTCATTTTAATCAATGCTCATAAGATACAGTTGGCATTTATGGCATATGTGGCCAATGCAATATTATAATATATAGTCATGAATATTCTAAGATTTTAGGAGCACAGAGAAAAGAAACAGGAGCAATGATTGAGGATTTGAGGAATTTACAAAAGGAAGTTTTTTTTATGATACTTGTGTGAAAGGAAACCATTAGAAGCAAACAATAAATATTTTATGTTAGTTCCTGTCATAGAATTTAAGTAAGAGGGAACACTGACAGTTCATTGCTGCCAAAACCAGTGAAGCCACGAAAATTGTGAAGGCAATTCTGCTTGTAACTACAAAAAGCTGGTTGAGTGGTGGGACTCCATACATACTGTGTGCATTCAACTTCAAAAGTTAGAAGTCATTTTATCAATCTATCAATTTTTTCGTAAGATTAGGAGTAATTTTCACAACATTTTTATACTGCTACCTTGAAAACTTGTAGTTTCTCCCCTAATCACTGGGACAAGAGCAACAACCTGTTTTATGTGCCATTGCTTTGTTGCTGTACATACAGAGAGCCAAATCAATGGCTTCAGTACAGATCATAATATGTCATTCTTCCTTACTTTAATATCTATAGTTCCTGTACAACTTGGGATGATAAGAGATTACATGTATCTTAACTTGAATATGAGAGGCTTTGCATTTCACTTGTGGAGTGCAAAAAGATTTTGTTCAGCTCATGGCTGTGACAAAACCAACAGCAGCATTTCCTCTCAAAGTTTTCATTTGCATCAGAAATCTAATGGAGACTCCATTTACATAGGCCAATGGCGAGAAATATTACAGAATGAAGTGTTTTGATAGCACTGCATAGCAACACACACAGCCAGCTGGGCAGTCAGAATAACTTGACAACTGCCTGATACTGTCTGGTACAGCCACAAAGCTAGTACCCTGGCCTCTGTGAAGGGAACCTTTGACTATGGCTCAGAGGCTTGAAGAGGTTGCAGCCCCATGTGACAGAGACCAACAGGACTAAGTTTGTAGGGTATTTGCAATGGGCATATTCATTCCTTAACCATGAAAAAAAGCTTACAATTTAACATTAATACCAGCATTTTGTATCATTTAAAATTTTAGCCTTATTAAAATGCTTTGATCTAGATGTTTCCATATTTACCACTTTACTTCTTCCACAATAGCTTCATCACTCTTGTATTTGCTTTGTGAGCACATTAGAAATGCTTTTAAATTTTAGGTAACATGCAGCCATCTTTAAGTTATTTTGATATGGTGAACAAACTGTACAGATCCATATGAAATGTTAGTTGGGAAACAAACCCACTGCGACTTTTTTTGAAAGCCATAGTCATGGGGGAGCCAAATCCTCCTTGAAAATTTTTTTGCCCCCCTGAGAGTTTTTAAGTTACCATTGACTTAATACACTTTTGACCACCCTGAAAAATTTTTTGCCCCCCTGGAAGCCATTTTGTCCTCCTTCAGTACCTTGTCTGGCTACAGGCCTGTTTTTTTTTTTTTTTGTGAGAGGGTACAAGAAAGGGAGGGGTGGATAAGACAATGTTTCATCTCCTCCTGATGTATTACAAACAAAAAGACAACTCCAGTCTCATTTATAGTGTGTGTGTGTGTGTGTGTGTGTGTGTGTGTGGTTTTGAGTTGCTACAATACTGCTTTCCTTCTCTCAATTAGCTTCTTCATCTCATAAATTAATCCTTAAGTGAATTGTGTGAGTTTTCTACAGTAATATATTTTAACTCTTGTTAATCACTCTTAACTGTCAAGCCTACATGTAGCCTAAATTCTATACTACTAACACATGTTTGTGCCATATGACTGTTAGATACTTTTCACACTTTCTGATAAGAATTTGCTCTCATTATTACAGCATTGATGTTTTGTTTTAGCTTCATAGCAATCTCAATTCAACCATCATTATCATATTTCTCCAGGATTTGTTCTCCCCTAAGGTTCTGATTTATTACATACAACTTCTGCACAAGACTGACATAGTTCCTCCCAGACATAGCGCTCGGATTCTGTTACTAAAATAAATCATTCCAAGTGAGAAACTATCTGGCTGCAATATTTCATTTCATAATAACTTTATAGTTCTTCCATGTCATAATACACCCCAAACAAATTCCTTGTTAGAATACAGATGGTAACATTTTGCTGTGCAGTTTTCATGTTTAGCAGACACCTAGCCTTGCCAGGATGAATTTCACATCTGAAGAGACTACTGTAGGCACTTATATTCTCCGCGATATGAATGAAGAAACCATTCACATTTGTTCAGACACAGGTATAAGATCAGCTTATATCATTTGAGTAAAACGCAGTGAATGTGCTGGCACAGCAAACCATATAGTGATGCTTTAAAGCACTACAAAGTATTAGGTCTATGAAAAGTTTGCAGTCACACTGTAAAGTAAGATTCATTACCTTTTTATTGAGAAGTTAACCACTTATTGCAACACTGTACAATACAACACATTTATACATTTACACTCCTCCATTGCTACCAGATGTTACAACAGTGATTCTTCATGAAATAATTTTTTGTATTATAATATATTAAACTTTTACATGCTTTGAAACAGAAAGCTAATTGGTATACATTTTTAGACCTGTTTAATTTATCCTTCGTTTTTTTAACATCCCAACAATTTCACATGAAACATCTTGCCAAAATGACTTGCATGTTTAAACAGGAGGTAATGAGAGGTGATGTAGATTGACAACAGAGCTGGGAGAGATGAATGTTGCAATTTTAACAGTGAAGGTGAAAATGACAAGAATCCCAGTTGATATGTATGTGTATACTTTTCTCTGAACACTCAGGGAATAATTTA
>WURT03049435.1:0-14343 GCA_009936505.3 Holothuria glaberrima
CAATAAGGGCAATCTACATGCCAAATATGAGATCCCTCCGAGTTACCCTTCTAGAGATATCGTGTTTACAAGCAGGCGTCACATATGCACATACACACACACACACATACACACACACGACATCACCATCGCATAGATTCCTTGCCTGCCTTTGGCAAGGAATCAATAACCTCATTTTAGAATAAAGACATACCCTTGAAAAGCCAGTTTCTGCACAAACTGCATTTGTACAATCACACAGTAGTCAAAAACACAATTTCTTAGGCTACATAACCCAAGGTATTAGATCTACACAGCCAGGTATTCATTTTGTGACTGGAGATTAGTATGCAAACCACTGGTGGAGATGTGTTCTCAACAATGGGGGGGGGGGGGGAACATGACCGTATTTTCAAATAATTTAGTGTGTGAAAAGTCAAAGTCAATCTGCCATTTCTCAAATATTGGGGGACATGTCACCCCTCCCGGGATTGCCGTCCAGAATGCAAACAACCTTGTTAGAATTTTTCTCCTAAGCTCCTTGAGCGAGCACCTTAAGAGCCAACTTGGGCCATTCAAAACACATCAGGTACTGAACACTTATTGTTCGTCCAAGTAAGTTTTCATGCACGAGTCTTTGTTTTGTAAATAACAGCACCATGCATCCAAGAAGGGGTTTGATAGCCAATACTGCAGTCACCCTTCATTTTGGTTCTAACATCTCCATCAAACTTAACAATACTTCAATGTGATACTTTTACTGGGGTCACCAAGCATGCTGCCGTACCTACAACTCATGCCAAGAAACAGCATTTTTTTTAGAAGATACTCACATCATCCCTTTTCAATCAGATCAGCATGTAAGAATGATTTCTACTTCTGGTTTTCTGTCTGAATAGTATAAACATTATCTTTTTGGTCTTAAAAATTGTCTTCCAATCTGCCCCAAATAACATGTATTTTGCATGCTTTCTATCATGAGCTAGGCTTGTTTCTCTTCCATGCATCCTATAATTCCTTGTGCCAATCGTAATTACAAAGGGCAATATTGGGCAGCTTCATTTTCTCATAAAACAAAGACAACTTTTTCTCCAAAACTTTCAATTTTTCAGATGAAGCAATATTCATTACTATATACATATAATATTTCTTTTTGAAGTAAAGCTACTGATACAATTGTTGCTTTAGACCAAACGACATTTTATAATAAAAAAGTTATTTTCTGTTAGTCCTATATTGATGTAAGCCCTTGGCACTACAAGGTACTGAGGGGAGGGGGGAGATAAGTTTCATGGGTTGAGGGGTTGAAACTGCCTTTACGGGAGTGAAGTATGCTAAGTTTTATTAAGGAAATAGCAATTGGTAATTGAGGGCACAAATTTTCATAGGGGGCACTTTCCCCCATCCCACTCCCCTAATACAGGGTTAGTGTTGTTTTTACGTAGACCCAACATTACTCTTTAGGTAAATCATGCAAATGAAGTTTTTTCTTTTCATCAAAATCATATCCAAAAAATGTTCTCTTCAGGGTTTCTAGTATTTCTGTCCTAATAGGTAAAATGAGACTCCAGAACATAAAAAATGAAATATAAACTAAAAACAGGCATAAAAATGCCTTTATCTGTAAATCAGCAGATATACCATTGAGTGAATGATAAATTAAAATTTTAAAGGAATTTCCATGATGAAAACTTATAACATAAAAAAAATTTCAACTTAAAAGCACCTGATAATTGTTCCTTTATCTCAATGTACCTCACATTAAAATGAAACTATCTTTCAAACTTCACAATCATTTTTTCTCCTGAAACCTGTTTTCACCCCCACACAGGTTATTCTGACAGCACAACCTTGTACTAGGTTCTAAAGTGGTGGCTAGCAAATCATTTGCCACCCATGGCTGCATTGAAATAGCCTACAGAAGATGTAAGGGGCCTGAAACATTTTCATAGTAATTTCCCCATAGGTATGAGTTGTGCTAACTCAATATTATACTTGTTTAAATTCAAAACTGAATCTCAGCCCAAAAACATGAGCAGCACTTGCTGAACACCATAGTTTCAAATCGCTTAGCTAATGTACAGATGCATTGAAAGTTTTATCTGTGACCAACAGCATTTTTAATCTTCTTCTGTTTCAGTAGTCTTCAAATCACCATCTTCAGTTTTCCTTTCCTCTGCTGATAAGCTTACCAATAGTTATATTCAAACACCATGCCAAACCCGACAATAAGCTCCCTCAGCTAAGCTGCAGCTGCCTCAGCTAAGCTTCAGCTGCCTCAGCTAAGCTGCAGGGGCTGCAGCCAAGCTTTCTTACTACACACAATACAATTACAAAATTACTTTAGTACTACCATTGTGCTGTGTATAGAAACTGCTGTAGCTGTATCACGGCTAAAGGAGCCACAATTTGCTATTTTGACATGGTGCCTTAACACTCATGTAGAAAGATTTTTTTAATTTGCTAAAGCTCTTACATTTACACCACTTTTTACACGTATTGCAGTTACTGATTCTCACGAGTTCATCACAATGGTTCCAAACACTGTGACCTGTTGCAATCACTCACACGGCCAGTCACATGGTTGCTCCAGTCCTCACCTGATGTGGTTAAAGAGGTTTAGTACAGACTTTGTTTCCTGAAAAAAAATCAAACATTCAGTTTACTTCATATGTTTATCCAACTACAGCAACACACCAGAGTATACATTAGAAATTGTCTGGACTTTGAAAGCATAAAAATTTGCTACTTTCAAAATTGAAAAGATTCTGCTTTCAATGTTTCTGATGTTATAACAAAAGATAAACTGTTAACAAGTAAACTAAACATGCTAACAATAATGTGAATGTGATGTATTTGATGTCAACTGATTGAACCAGTGCAAACTGACCGTGCAGTGGCTTCTTTAAAATGTATGTAGACATGTCATAACATAACTTCACAATAACTTTTTGTATACAAATTTAATCCTCTCATTGAATAACCCTGCAGAAATGAATTAGCATGTTAAAAGCACACATAATTCAGACCTTAGAGGGTAGTTGTTTTATGACACTAAGCAACCACAAATGTGGAACAAGCCTATGTGGCTTATGAATTACAACTTAATGTTGGGTGGCTTACCAACTCAACAATTTATATCAAATTTGTTTTTTTTTTTTTGAAAAGCCAGTTCAGATTAACCAAATTGCTCCTGGATGAAAAACCCACCTTACTTTGATCCCGCCAGCGATTGAACCCCAAACCTCCCTATTGCTAGGCTTCATCGCTTCAAATGCCACTGCCTTTATCCACTCAGCCACAGCACCTGTATACATACATACTATGTGTACTCATATATGCAAAAGCACAAGTGAAGCTAACATGATCACATTATGAGCGCTCCCATTTATTTCTCAATATGGCAGCATAAACAAATTATGACATTACACAAGAAGGATCTATTGCTGAATCTTGTTGTATGTCTCACCTTGGTTGATCTTGATTTACTAAAGACATTCCAAAAACGAAGGGTCTCATCACCTGCACCTGTCACTATGGCTTCTCCATCAGGTGACACAGCCTAAAGGACAAAAACACCACAAAAAAGAAAGAAACAAAATGATACATTTAATACTGTCACAAGAGTGGATGTAAACAGACTTTCATTACCTCAACAGAAGAGGCTTGTCCAGTATGATATTTCATAACAGTTTAACAGATTGCATTCTGCCACAGACCCTTGTCTGTATCAGTCAGCCCACTAACACGGCTATATCTTACAATATGGGTTTGAGAATCTAAATTTATATAAAATCTGTGTACAAGTTGATACATAAAGACAGGATGGTGGATGTAGTATGGTATGGGGATTTTTATGACAGAATGTATAACTTTTATCAGTAAATACATAATTCATCCAGAAAAGACTGTTGCATTTAATGGACATTTCAAGATAGTGGGTAACTTTCTTGTACCACAACACTATCTGATATTCTAGCTTAGTGACTGTGACTTCAACAAAAAAAAAATGTCATGTCTGAAATTGTAACTGTCTAATAATTCACTACTGTAAACTGTATACAAAAAATGATGGATTTGTTTTATGAATGGCCTCGTCATGACCTGGAAAACCCTGAATGACCCCTACAAGAATCACAACCCAAGGATAAAACACCACTGCGACAAAGCTAACCTTTCAAATTTACTGATTACTCCACCCACCACAAATATTCAATGAGGACAACCGTATGATACAAGCACTGTTTTTCTTTTGTTCACACCAACATTCAGATCCGTGAGAAATTATTGCTGAGAAAATACAACTTATTTCTTCATGCCCTGACACCTCTGTAAAATGTGTCAATTGAAAATTCATACCAACAGGGTAACAGACTTACCAATGGACAACTACTTTGTGTGAATAAAATTTATGCAGGGCCTCAAAATACTTATCCCTGCCCTCATGAATACAGAATACATACTGAGGCCAGAGCCCCCCTCCCCCCAATTCAAGCATATACCTACCCCCATGAAGCCTTAGGCACATTAATTGAGCCATGTTGGAAGGCACATGAATTGATGCCATAAATATGATCAGAAGTTATGCCTCATGTTCTCATGAATATGCATGAGGAAGGTGCACAAATCAATTACTTTTCATACATCACTAAAGGCATCCTCAAAGGGTGTGAGAAGTTCAATGTGTTACACTTTTGAGATATCTTCACAAACAAAGTAATATTCTTGTGCATTTAGACAAGACAGACTGCATCTATAGCACACATTTCCTTTTGTCATAACAATTTGAATTAAACAGCCTCCCATATATGCAGGACTGTTGCAACTGGGTGTCTGGGGCTGCAAAGGTCACCAAACATGTTCCAATGAAATGGACAGAAAAAAAAAACTTCAACAACTGCTGTGTATCCTGTTTGGCATAAAATGCAGATGGATAAGTTTTGTACACTTGCTTAATCATGCAGGCCCGTAGCTAGACAAAGAACTGAAGGAGGGTGTAAATGGCTTCCCAGGGGATCGTCAAAAAATTTTTCAAGGGGGGCCAAATGTGTAAAAATGAAAATCAACGGCAACTTGAAACTTTCTAGGGGGGGCAAAAACATTTCAAGAGGGGGGGGGGTTTCCCCCTTGGCTACAGGTCTGTAATCATGTGAACCAGTTACAGCTTCACAGGGGTTTCCTCCCAACCCCGCCACTCCCCAACTCTAACTTTCGATTCTGATGGCTGAAAGACAACTCAATAGACTCTGGTGGACCTAAGATCAATGCTAAATGATCAACCCACTCACAGATTCTATGGCAGCTTCACACACATACACATTTGTCTCACCCTGACCTGTTTCATCATTAAGAGAAACTAACATTAACAGACACAATTTTTTTTTCTTTCTAAAATGTGTTGGGATACAATGTAATCTTTCATAAGGTCAAATGTTTGTTCCAGTTTTATTTCATGATGACAAACTCCTCCCCTCCTCCCTCTCCGCCCCCCAAGCAGAATGATGCACAAGTGCTACAAGTCTGAAGCATTTTTGCCTAAATTGTATACTTAATACCTCCGATGTCTCCAAACTTCCCTTACAGGCATATTTATAAAAGATGTGAAAAATGTCATATAAACCAGATTTCTTCATTAATCTTGCAAGTTTTTGGATATAATTGCTTTACAACGGTTTCACTCACCAAATAAAGCACTCTGAAGGTATGTCCTGTGAGCTTCGCAACTTGTACTAATGATGGATACTTCCATACTAATATTTGGTTCTGGGAATAGCCATGGGTGCTGACCTGTGGTGTAAAAAAGGTAAAGTTGTGTTCATTTTTTCTACAATTCATTCTTAGAAAAGAGCAGTGGTGACCTACCTTTTAATTTTTTTTTTACATTTACACATACAAGATGCACACAGATAATGCTTCTTTTGCTTTTTTATAGTACTGTTGGTTCTATTGACTACAGCAAACAGATTTGTGCCTTAGTTGCAAAAACTCCAAACAACTGAATGCAATGTAGGCAGAACAATGGCAGTGCTTCTTCACCACACACATACAAAGCAGTACACAGCAGTGTTATTCCACTATAAAGACAATAGAATTATAAGACTCATTTTCTCATTTTTTAGAAGGTAATTCCAATGAGGTTTTAGATAAGGTTATAATAAAGAGAATAATTTTAAGGTTTCCCAATTCGTTGTTGGTAAAAAATGAGATGACTTGCAAAAACCAATACAATACAAGATATCAGTAAAAAAAGCCTTAGCCTTGTACGGTCCAATAAACTCTAGGTTTCTGCAAGCTGGCATTTCAAATTTAACCAAGGCCTGGAAACACTTGTTAAGGAAAGGCAAACAGAAGGCTACCTACAGACAGAACTGTAGGGTATATTTGCAGTTGTATAAACATACCAACTCATTGTCATGTTTAGACCATGCTAGATTGCACACTTGAGATCCTGTGTCCACTGCATTGAGAGTCTGACCCGTGAGGGTGTTCCAGAACCGGATGTATTTGTCTGCAGTACCCCCACCTGATGCTAGCAGCCCATGTTGGTGAGGGGACCAAGCTATGGCCTTTACCGCTGCTGTATGGTCAGAGTACTGTTGAATGGGATAGAAACTGGAATGGCTCCAAACAAACAGCTGTAGGAAGATAGAACAAAAGATCAAGAGTAGGTGACTTTACATGTTATTTAAAGAGGAGGCAAAAATGTAACAGAGAGATCACAAAACAGCTTCACAAGAATGCTTTATCCAAGTGCTATTGTGCTTTATCACTTTTAATGCAATCACACCACGCTTGCACTGCATATGCTGTATAACCTAAAATACCTGAATACCTAGTCTCAGACATATTGTAGATCAAAGATTACTGTGGAAAACTTTGAAAACTTTTTTTCAAAAAGTTTATTTCCTACCAAACAGTAAAGAAAAACACAATGCACTCACTACATGACAGAATAGTTCAATAATAGTTCATTCTTTGTCGGACTAAACACAACCACAATACTTTACATGCCTTGATTATAAGGAGTTTTGTAATTCCCAATGGACAACCTGTTTAGCCTACTCACACCCTACTCCCATTGTTCCACTCACATTATGTCAAATAACCTAATTTTTTTTTTTCTTTTAAAATGAAATTTTTATATGTCCTTGAAAAATTTACTACTGTTTTCTACAAATGACACTGCAATGACCCCCACCTTGTTGTCATTTCCCCCTGAGGCAAGGTACTGATGGTCAGGTGACCATTTTAGTCCGCAGACTTCCTGTCTATGACCACTGAGTCTCCTGGTTGATGCATGACCAGGACTACGACTGTCTCTCTGGAGGATCATCCTGTCTCGACTTCCAGAGCAAATAGAATCTCCATTCCAAGCCAGAGCACCTGAAAATTTAATAATTTACGCATTTTTAACAGAATTCCAAGTTTTGTGTAGGAATCCAAGAAAATGACATTTAAAAACAGCATTCACATCTCACAGAGGGAGACCTATTCAATTAAATATTTTTCTTTAAAGCTAACTTGGAACTGAACAAGGTGAGAGAATATTATGTCCTTTCTTTTGTTCATGAAGTTTCTGTAAAATATACACTTCTTCAGAAATTAAGAAACACAAGGATTTTGTTGTCTACTATCTGGAGTCAACATTGGGGGATTATATCTACATCAATATCACTGATAAATTGTCAGAGAAATATTTATTGCATCTTTGCATACCTGATGATACACATTACAGTGTATCAAATTTGGTTTTAGTCAAAATATAAACATGAATACTTTCCATATAGCAGCAGCAAAAATTAGACAACTTCAACTGCCTCTTTAGCTCATTTGCACAGGTCCGATATGAAAGAAGGGTCAACCTGAAATGATTCACTTTAATTCAGTCCATTTTAGTTCTTTTTACTTCCCCTCATGTTCTGGCAGTATTAACTTCATGTAAAAAACTTTGTTCTACACAAGCTGCTTGTGAAGAAATTACAGCAGCACTTTTTGGAATGGCGGCTGGAAGGATAAAGAGTGGGAAGAAGGCTACCAAACAACAGAGTCAAGCGCTAGAGAATGTGAAAGTAAGAACAGGTTGAAACAGTTCAGGGTAAAGTCAAGTCAGCAGAAAATGAACAAGCGCGACGGAGAGAAGCAGTCCCAGCCTTATGAGCCTCTTGGCACAGAGAGCTTTAAGTTAATTGTCAGGAAGAAATTATTTCAAGAAAATGGTGTTGCCAGGTGGTTATGGGGAGCTAGACTATTCTATCCTTCAGCTACTCAAGGATGAGAACAACAATGGGCCTATTCACATTAAGTGAGTCAACTGTGTGCACGAAGTGAACAATGGCAAGCACTTTCATCTGACAGTAGCCTTCAGATAGAATTGGCTAAGAATCCTAAAAAACTTTTAATACAAGAAAGAAGTCCCTTCAAAGTACGTCCCCCACGCTGATTGTTGTTAATAGTTTTTCAAACGTGGGCCAAAATACATTAGCAGAAATTAAACTTCTTGTAGTTTGTACTTCTGAGTAACACTTTTTGATTTTAACAAACTATCCACTCATAACTGTGACTAACTACTTACCTACTCTAGCTGAATGACCTTCTAAAGTGACCAATTTCTTCTGAGAAGTAGCATCCCAGATTTGCACCAAACCCTTGTGAGTTCCCACTGCAACTTGCAGTCCCTGATAAATATGAGAGAAGTACAGAACTTAAAAGTCTCTAGGCCAGTACATTTGCATTTTGGAATCTTTAAGGGTAATACAGATTGACAAAACAGGCTGATAGAGGAGTACTCTTGTAAAGAATCAGTCTCTACATTTCAAAGTATAAAACATTAAAATAGATGTTAACATGTCTTATCCTTCTTTTAAAGAGAAAGAAACAACCAGAGAAATAAACAACCAGTGTTTTATTTCATAGGCTGACAAAAACGGATAAACACCACCACAGATTAGGTTTTACCATGGAGCTAATGCCCTTCGGAGGGTATGAGCTACATGGTTTTTCTTTGAAAATGTTGCGTGGGTGATTTGCATACTGCATGAAGCTTTGCTTTTATGTTCATTCAGTAGGTCAAAGGTAGCCAATCCAGTGACGAGGTCAAGGATCCTGACAATGACAGTCTGGAATTCGTGGAACCTGATACTCTCTACAGTACTATCAGTTACACTACTAACGGCTAACACGAAACATTTCACTAATTTGATTTGCTGTTTGTGTGCACTATTTTATCCCAACTTGCAAGACATTTCCTTTCTTCCAAATCATTAGATTCAGGTCTTGATTTAAAAAAAGAATTATGGTTGTCCATCAGACAACCTGATTTTCAGTTTTGGTTGTCCAAAAGAAAATTTAGTTGTCTATCCAAAAAATCTAAATTTCCCCGGGTGCCACCTGTTTTCTTCTTTCGTGAAATTTGGTTGCCTTTTGGACTACCAACATGTTACTTTTGGTTGTCTATCACAGAATTCGGTCAACTAAACAACTCTTTAAATTAAGCCCTGAGGTTTCGAGGTTTTTAATCTAAAATATGATGAGCTAAATACAAAGAAGGTTTGACATTTGGTATACTTTGGGTATGATCTATTTACCCTTTCATTCCAGGCAACGGATGTCACTGAGTCAACATCAACAGAGAGATCACATAACCTTGTGACCTGTAAGCAAAAATGAAAAGGTATTTGGTAAAAATATGCTTAACTTTTAAACCAAGTATGAAGAAAGAACTTGAACATCACCTAATAATCCTCAAGGAAACTAGTTCTCATAGATTTTCCATAGCTCCATTTGGTGTGTTATTTTTCAATGTTTTTACTGCTGAATACATCTTTTTCATCTACATACAACATATACTCTATTTACAGATCTCTTCCCCCATCAAGAAGTTTATGCTTTACAAATATGTGGAAAATTATTTTCTTAGCATCATCTGTTACGATGATTCGAAAAAGCATACATGGGTCTTTGATACCCATCTCACCCCATAAGTATGCTTGTTGCCTTGTGAAAATGATGATAGGAATAGGTGATCTTTTAGCAAAATATGTTGGAAAACTTTAACATTTTTATTACCTAAGGATCAAGTATGTCTCAACACTTACAAATTTACAATAAATTAAAAATGTAAGACTTTATGGATTAGACACTTCTCCTCTTCACAATTTCCTTCCACATTTTGCAAACCAACTCACTGCCAATAACCTAACTCATCACATGTCTAACTCATCACATGTCTTAAGTCACAGGTAACAGAATATGCTCCATAGCTAGAGACTAAATTAAGCAAAGGCTTGCACCTACATTGAGAGGTCACCACATTTAATAAAGGCACATTCCAGAGGCATTTCACAAGGATCCAAAAGACGTGTAAGAGTCCAAAGTTCCAGGACCTCATTCAAACCCTATATCAATACTCTATACCTAACTCAAGATATCTCATATTAAAGATTGTTTCAAACTTTTGTCAAGGAATTTCTCCAGCTCCCATCGAGGTCACAGAATGTAATGTAAACTGGGCACATTCAGGCCTTCATTTTTTAAAAATCGAGGAGAGCACTGAATTGCTCTCCTGGGATCGTCAATGCTCTGAAATTGCTCTCCTGGACAAAACTGTCGCTAAAGCACAAATACTATTTTGCTCTCTTTGAGTCATTCAGAAGAGCAATTTGCTCTCCTCAACATTTGCACAACTTACACAGGAGGTTCATCATCTTTAAAAGATGAAACACATTCAAAATCATTGAACCACTCAACATTTGTTATTTTGATAAAGCAATATGCCTAGATATTTTCTTAGAAAAAAAAATAGTTTTTTGTTAAATGCAGTCATTCCAAACCCAAAAGTCTGAGGTATCTCATTTTCTTTTATAAGAGCCCCAAGATAATTTCAACTGGCATTGGCAGTTTTTGCGAGATACCCAAACATATTACCACAAGATTGCTAGGTGTGAATTGGTTCGAGGGCGACGTTTATAAGGACAGGTAACGTGTACTGTACCAAAGTGACCACTAGAAGACCACTGACATTAAATTCCCCAAAACCCCTAATGAATCGGTTACATTACCAGTTTATAAATCACAAATGATTAACACCCAAGACTGTCACTGCATGAATCCTTTGGGGGAAAACATTTTTTTCTATTTATAAAATAAATCAAAATGACCCCTAGATGACCTTCGAATCCAATTTCCTGACCACCACCGATTACCCATTATCAAAAAGTTACTTAGTCCCAAGTTTTATTAAAATCTGCCAAAGTATGTGCTCATGGGGTAAGTCTTGATTTTTTATACTCTGTCGTAACACTATTATATGTGGCCAATAATACCAAAAACTTAATATAAGAAATTTAGATGAGCAGCAATGTAATCATATCATTCATTCGACTTTGTGAATATTTACAATTTTAAAAAACAAAAAAGACAAAAAATGCAAGAATTCCTGTTGAAAGTTTTTAAGAAAGGCACTTTAGCAAGTGCTAGGAGTAGACCTTGAGTATAGTAGATGAACTGCAGAGACACATGTGTAGGTTAGGCTTTTAGTGTCATATGTACTACATGTTAGGAGACAAATATATGTTTGTTTTTACAGATTCCCCAAACTGCCACTGCTAGAATTTTTTGTGTCATCATTTTTTATTTTTTGATCCATTTTGAAGTATGGTTTAGATTGAGATTCTGAGGGTTTCAGTAAGCTGCAGCTTCTTGATGAAGCTATGTGTACTGCACTTGAACTAGGCCAAGCCAATACTCAATACTGCCATATGTATAAGCCAATGAAGACACAAACTTGCACTACATCTGAGTGTGAATAAGTATATCATGAGCAGTGGCAGTGTATGTAACAAAATGTTTCAAGGTGTTCCGATCGTTTAAAATTCTGTAAAGCAACACTTACCGTGTTTCGAATCTCTTTGAATTTCCGGACCCTTTGTGTTTGCAAAAACTGAAGAATTTACTGAGAAATCAGCAACATTATATTCTTTAAAGGAGGAGGGCACCGAGAGCCATGCGCAGAAGGGCACTGCCGCAGTTTTGGCCGCGGGTGAAGGTTAATTTTTATTTGGCACTGCGACCATCCGCAAGGGCGTGATAGCCAATGCCATCGGTGCCTTCAGTTATTTCGAGTCAGGGGACTGTGTGAGTTGGTAACCGTAAGAAAAGCTCCTGCTGTATTTTTTTCTTCCTTTTAAGGAGCACAATCATATTGCTCTCCTGCAGGAATTAAGGAGTTTGACTGTGCGCTAATAGTTTTTTAGGAGTGTGATGAATTGCTCTTGCTGGGCTAATTTAAGGAGCGCGAAGGAGCGCAATTGCACCGGCGCTCCTAAAAAATGAAGCCCTGCACATTGCTTCACACTCCTTGTTAATATTCTTTATACTTTAATGTCCTGTTTGTGTTTGAAACTTGATACTGTTGGGGTGTTTGAGAAATCTTTCTATGTATATTTCGCAAACAAAGTTAATTAAATATCCCATCCACCTGTGTCAATATCGCAAGGAAATACCATGATGTGTCTAATCAATGTGCCCTGATGAAATCACTGAATTAACTCTCTGTCAAAGCCAATAAATAACATCACTGATAAAACAAGGGGGCAAAGAGTTGCGTGGCACTGAGTGGCATAACGTGGAAGGGTTTTAATACTTTTAAAATAATAAAGATGGTAGCAAGAGAAATACATAACAAACAGAAGTAAGGTGCGTTCACACCAAAACCCATATTTGCTGCGTTTTGCGGGCAGAGGCAGCAAAGCAAGTGTCTTGTATGTATTTCCTTGGAAATGTTCGCACAGAAACTTTTTTTTATGAACCTGAAAGATGATTGTCAAATACCATAGTGCATCCTCAACAAAATGGGCTGCCCATGTTGAAGTGCCAATCATAGTAAAGTTGCACTAATTATAGGAAACTAAGTCAGGAAAGTCCAGTTCAGGTGGATCACACATGAGTGGCTTAACCAGAATTGTCTGTGTGGGGGTTGGGGCTAAAGGGGTACTGGACGATCTCTAAATGGGAGGGCTTGCGTATGTTCTACTGAATTTTTTTGAACATATCTCCATTCACGGGTGGGGCGAAGGGGCTGCTGGGGGCCACGCTACTATCACACGTGCTTGCATTATGTGTGGTTAGCTTTACATCGACAGAGATTTACTGTCACAGTTGAGAAGACTTACATGGCTTGTGCACGCACTCCAGAGATATACACAGGTACCAAGGCCAACACTGAGTATGTTAGTTGAAGACCAGTCCACTAAATTTAAATAAAAATCATCCTGAAGTTCGGGAGCATCTAACACTTTGAAAGGGATTTTGGAAATCTTCCTCATTGGTTTTCTTGGTGACCGTAACAGCTTTTGACTGTGGAAGAAAAACATGTTGCCAGCTAGATTACACTTGTAGGTTTATTTTGGGGTTCTTTGTATTTAAAGAAACATGAACAAAATGGATTTTGCATCATTTTGACAATAATACAAAACTCTTTCTTCAGACCCCCTCCACCCAACAGCTTGTACATTTCAAAGTGAGAAAAATTCCTTATCTGCACATATCATCATTTGGGAAATACTTCGTGCATTTAAGGCTACCTCAAACTGCAGTGAATAGACAACTGAAGGGAAATGAATAGGCTGAATAGCCTGAAGTGAATAGGATTAGTACGTGTTTATTCACTTCAGTGGCAGGTTGGCTTAAATGATCAGTGTTTGATTTTAAGGAATTAGCCATGGTTGTCCGAAGGACTACCAGTTTGTAAAATTTGGTTGTCCTGCTCAAAACCAGGTAGTCAGTAGTGTATTACAAATTTTGAGGGTGAAGGGACTGGGGCCATGGGGAGACCATTTAATTTATGCATTTGTATGAGTCCCACCCTCCACTTCAATAAAACTGACATTCACAGTCCATAATACTGTAAAACTATATAGTGCTAACACCCTGTAGTGTGGATGCATTAATGATATTCTAACAAGTTGAGAGGGGGGAGGGAACCATTGACCTAATCAAGTTGAATATGCCCCATCCCCATTAGTACGAACACATGTATAATTGACTGGCCAACTGAGTTGTATCAGGTTCTAACAGATCCTTTCGATTAGATTAAAATGGAATCATGAGCTGGTGCTACTCTCTCATAACACTAACTTATATGGAAAAAGGCTCTGCAATATTAGTTTTAATGTGAGAACTGTCAAAATGCAAACTGTGCTCAGCAACAAGTAAGAAAACACATAAAGTATTAAGGAACAGTTTAAATACAAAAATATTAGAAAATGGTGGGATTTGTTCTCCTGTGCAGCAGTTGAGTTCATTGAGACAACTCTTCAGAAATGCAGCCTTAGGTTAGGTTCGTAGTGTAGACCTATACATATATAT